>JANRMT010062803.1:260518-274942 GCA_026402145.1 Polypterus bichir lapradei | reverse complement strand
GGGGTAAGGGCTCCACCTCTGAGGAAACAGAAACTCGCTTAGCCACTAATAACACAAGCAAGTCCAGCACATCTGCAAAGCGAAACCTCGGAAGAAAGACAAAGTCGCTTAACCGCTAACATCGGCAAAATGGTATCCCTTTTACTTTTCCTCCCGCCGCTAATACACAAGCGATGCAAGCACGTCGGGCAAAACGAATCCTCCTAGGAGAGATGCCCAGAGTAGTTCCTTTCAATTAACTGATATCACTACATTTCATTTTTTTTTTGACGATTTCAATAGTTTCTAGGACCCCGGGCTTTTTACAGTATGGGCTTACACAGCTAGTATATATAGTATTATATATATACTGTATATATAAACTGCTCAAAAAAACTTAAAGGAACACTTTGAAAACACATCAGATCTCAATGGGTAAAAAAATCCTGCTGGATATCTCTACTGATCTGGACTGGGTAATGTGTTATCAACCTACAGAGGGCTGAATTCAAAGACACCCCGAAAAGCAAAGAGAAAAAATGATGTGGCAAGCTAGTCCATTTTGCCAAAATTTCATTGCAGCAACTCCAAATCATACTCAGTAGTTTGTATGGCCCCCACATGCTTGATGCATGCCTGACAATGTCGGAGCATGATCCTAATGAGATGATGGATGGTGTCTTGGGGGATCTCCTCCAAGATCTGCATCAAGGCATCACTGAGCTCCTGGACAGTCTGAGGTGCAACCTGGCGGCATCGGATGGACCAAAACATAATGTTCCAGAGGTGTTCTTTTGGATTTAAGTCAGGCGAGCATTGAGGTCAGTCAATGGTATCAATTTATTCATCCTCCAGGAACTGCCTGCATACTCTGGCCACATGAAGCCAATCATTGTCGTGCACCAGGAGGAACCCAGGACCCACTGCACCAGCATAGGGTCTGACAATCGGTCCAAGGGTTTCATCCTGATACCTAATGGCAGTCAAGGTACCATTATCTGGCCTGTAGAGGTCTGTGCGTCCCTCCATGGATATGCCTCCCCAGACCATCACTGACCCACCACCAAATTGATCATGCTGGACGATGTTACAGGCAGCATAACATTCTCCATGGCTTCTCCAGACCCTTTCACGTCTGTCACATGTGCTTAGGGTGAACCTGCTCTCATCTTTGAAAAGCACAGGGCACCAGTGGTGTACCTGCCAATTCTGGTATTCTATGGAAAATGCCAATCAAGCTCCATGGTGCTGGGCAGTGAGCACAGGGTCCACTAGAGGATCTCGGGCCCTCAAGCCACCCTCATGAAGTCTGTTTCTGATTGTTTGGTCAGAGACATTCACACCAGTAGTCTGCTGGAGGTCACTTTGTAGGCTCTGGCAGTGCTCATCCTGTTCCTCCTTGCCCAAAGGACCAGATACTGGTCCTGCTGGTGGGTTAAGGACGTTCTATAGCCCTGTCCAGCTCTTGTAAAGTAACTCTCTGTCTAGTGGAATCTCCTCCATGCCCTTGAGACTGTGCTGGGAGACACAGCAAACCTTTTGGCAGTGGCACATATTGATGTGCCATCCTTGAGTAGTTGGACTATCTGTGCAACCTGTGTAGGGTCCAGGTATCTCCTCATGCTACCAGTAGTGACACTGACCGCAGCCAAATGAAAAACTAGTGAAAAAAACGATGAGGAGAAAAAAATGTCAGGGGCCTCCACCTGTTAAACCATTCCTGTTTTGGGGTTCATCTCATTGTTGCCCCTCTAGTGCACCTGTTGCTAATTTCATTAACACCAAAGCAGTTCAAACTGATTAACAACCCTCACGGCTACTTAACTTACCAGATCAATAGCCCGTAAGTTTCATTGACTTGATGCCATTACTCTGATTATAATGTGTTCCTTTCATTTTTTGAGCAGTATATATATATATATACTGTATATATATATATTTTGTGAAGGGCACCACCCATAAAGCTTACATTGCTGGGATGCCACACTGGGGACGGACAGGGAAGGAACAACTTGCACAGGCCTCGGTCTTCCCTAGGGCACAAGATGGCAGGTCCTCTGATTTGTGGCATCCCTGAGTGTTTCCCACCACAGCAACAGTCACAAAGCACCAATGCAATATTCTTTGTCTTCTCTCTCTCTCTGTCACTGCTTCCTCCACTCCTCCCAGCCAGCTTAGTCTCCTTCCTCCCAACTCTGGCTCCTCGAGTTGTGGCAGGCAGCTCCTTTTCTGTAATTCCCAGAAGTTACTTCCAGTGTCCTAAAGCTGTGGCATAGAAGCACTTCCTGGTAAGGTTAGAGCCCAACAAAGTAGGGCTCACCAGTCCTTGTAGCACACCACTGCAGCACCCACAGAACCCAACAGTGCTGAACCGACAAACACCAATTCCCATGATGCCCTGAGGAAATCTGTAACAATGCTGCAACCATTATATATTGTCTGCTATTATATATTATCTTCCATAATATTTATTTGTTGAGAGCTTTTATCCAAAATGACTTTCAAATTACAAGTACATAGTAAAATATGTCTGTATTTTGACAAGTGAAATAATAGAGGCTCATGTGATGTGCTCAGCATCACAGAAATAATCAATTGTTTGAACTTTAAACCTTATGTTTTTCAGCACAAATCTGAAAAAATAAAAACTAAAGTTTTATATATCTGATATTATAGCCTAAATAAGTTACAAAATTGCCAGTGCCCAAAGACAATTGTATTTCATGTTTGTACAAATAAAGCAATGGCAGGTGCAGACAGTGAGTCAGTGGAGGGAGACTTAACCAATGAACTTGTAGTTTACAGTCCAGTGCTTCAGCCACTGTGTTAACTCATGTAGACTACGAGCAGAAATGACATCAACTCAGCATGTAGTATGTCAGATTTAAACTGGTAACCGTCCAAAATGTTGATCGGTTCACGCATGACATGTCAAACGGAAAAGTCATCCAAGACTCCCTGAATGAAACAAGTGGCTAAGAAAGCTTAGCAAGAATTTGTAAGACACACACACACACACACACACACACGCAGACGCACACACACACGCACAAAACAATCTGCACCATTTTCATATGTGTTAATCTGTGTACAAATCACATTAACAATTTAATCAATTCTACCACTATCTCCTTACACATTACAACATCATTATGCATTCAGATGGTCCATGGAAAATCATATCACTTCAGAATGTATTGATAAAATCTGGGACCCATGTACTATCATACAACGTGGGCTACTGTGCTCAATTTGACTTTTAAATTTCTAAGATTGAGAAATGATAATATAGCTAAGGGCATGCATCCTTTCATGCATTCTTCCATTTTTCTGAGGTTTTCATGTGTGAAGTAGTTGATAACCTCTCGGCATTTACAGGAACTATCCAGTAGGTGCTTAGTGATTTAGAAATTGTAGAGCGAGCAGTGCTGCTTAGATTTAAAAGCATGAAATCAAACAAATCCCTGTGACTAGATACCTTTTATGCTAGAGTGCTTATGGAAGGTAGCAAGTGCATTTTAAAACCCTTGACGGGTATTTTTCAATAAACACTGGACACCAGGGAACCTCATACAGACTGGAAGTTAGCAAATATTATTTTATTATATGAAAAAGGATATTGTGCTAATCACCAGTAAGCTTAAACATTTATTATGAGTAAATTAATAGAAGCAATTTTTAACGAAGAGATCAACAATTGCACGGCATGGACTGGTGTGTTAATGAGCAGTCAGCTTGGATTTAGACAAAGGAGGCCAAATTTAGAAAATACACCGGAACGTTTTTTTTAGCAGAGAGAATAAGTTACTAAGTTCTGTAACAGAAAGTAGGACTTTAGTGACCTTCAAAATTCAGCTTGATGTCATTTTGGAAAATTAGGGTGTGTAGGATTAATGAGCTTGTTGTTGGTGGCCCCAACGATAATGGCTTGCTCTGTATCTCCTTCATTGAGGTGCTGCACGACAAACACCTCAACAATGTTAACTTTTTTTTTTTGTAATTATTATTAAAAGGACATATACAGATCACACCTTTCAAAGCAGCATTGTTCCCCTTGTTTACAATCAGAGACTTTTTCTTTTTTTGTTTGTGTTTTGCCCAGGCCACCAGAGAAAGGCTAGTTCTCATTAAAGCTTTTCTAATATTTTCACATTTCTAATTGTACTTCAGGGTTACAGTTGAACACAACCTCATAGTCATCAGTGCAGCCAGGAGACAACTGCAGATGGGATGCTAGGCTGTCACATAAGATACTTATTCACATTCCCACAGTCACTCCTACCATGTCAATCTGGAGTCACTTATTGACCTCCAGTTTGTCCGTATAATGTGAGAGTAAACTTAAAGGAATAAAGAAAGAAAAACTTCACATCCGTGATTAGCCTGGGAATTGAATCCACATATCTGATGCAGTAAGCCTCAGGTCACTTTTCGATTTTTTTATTATCACTGTTTAGGTAGACACTTTCACTAAAGATGACTCCAAAAATCAGTATGAATGTGTTAGATTTGAGTAACTGGCAGGAAAATGCAAATTAATCAGACGAGAAAATACATTTTAAAATACAATAAGTGAAAATCATTCCTACAGTTAGCCTGAGGACTAGTTCATAAACTGTCAATGTATAAAGACTCAGATATTTCAATGGGTCTCACCCCCTTCTCTTATATGGGTGTCTCCTTGTTGCCCTGCTTCACTGCACAACAGCTTTTCCTTGGATGTTTGCAAGTCTCTCCTTGGTATCTTCCCACCCATTGATAATCTCTCTCAGCCGTCCTCTCATATTTTGTCTCTTGATATTCATTTATTTCATCCACTGCAATGTATTGTACTGTACATTCCCTGGTATGGTATTTGTAACAAGGGCATCAGCATTTGCATTGGAGTAACAACTTGGAGAACAGTTCAAACATAAGAGAAATCAAAGGCTGACTGAGAAGTGTCATCACAAACTGCTAAGAGGCATTTATTAATGATATGCTTGCCTGTCAACCCATACCTTCTTAATGACTAACATATAATGTTTTTCCATCTTAGGCCAGTGGTACTTCATTCACATACTTAGCTCATGCTTTTATTCAAATCCATGCATAGTCTAAGTGAAAAAGACCATATGACTCAGAGAATCCATGATGGACATTGGACAAGAATACCTTTTGCTTTTCTTTCCAATTCATCACTCATTAGTAGACCAAATATTCTTCTTTGCAGTAAAACTCACTATATGAATTTGCAAAAATACTGGAAGTGAACCATCATGTTTTAAATATAATAAAAGGGGTGATCAGAAACATTTGAACCAAAAGATGAATGAAATATTTTTCAGTGCTGATTAACTCCTGTGCATTAAAATATATATCTCTATTAGAAAAGGGAACCTGGGACAAGACATTCTCAGAGATAATTTCAACTCCCGTGAGAAATAATTTCAGGTCCCGCAAGACGTGACTTGGTGACAAGAAATTTTGACAAGTCCTACCATTTACAACCACGCCCACGATCCAATCACTTCTCATTTGTGTGAATGCTATTATCAGACACAGTTCCTGCACTCTCAGCTCCAGGTGGGGTCGGAAATAAAAGACAAAGAGTAGAAGACAAAGTAGAATGTCGTAAAGAGGTTCAAAAATGTTGCCGAGATACACATGTAGAGCAGGTTAGAGATTATGAAAGTTCTAAAATTCAAAAGACTCAGAAAACTGATACTAAAGATCACATTAGCGCTAACAAATGGAAATTATTACTCGGTGAAATAATGGAACAGCATAAAGAGATCGAATATATGGACATAGGTGATATGACAGAAGTATGTAGATATTGTTTGGCTTTAAAGTTTAAGTCGGAGACTTGTAGATCGTCTAATTCATGTTGCCATCAGAGAAAAGTAGTGTTTCTTCTCAATGAAGAGGCCTATCCGTGAAAATTAAATGATTTGTTGTTTGGTGAAAGTGAAATCCACATATGCCTGCTGCAGAGACGTGAAGTGGCTGGCGAGTAGCGTAGGCTTGGGGAGGTTGGTGAGCGAAGCGAGTAGGGGGCAACACCCCCTAGTGAATTATAAGTTTCCAGCAATTATGGTGCACAACACATGATATTTGCTTCAAAGCCAAGTCACTATAATGCCAATACTCAAAAAATTGAGACTTTTTATAGCACTGAATTTTGAACACTGAAAATCAATACAGTTTTGGTGATTTATTCTCATCTGATCAGTATATACTAAAATAAGTTTCCTTCCTATGGCATGGTCAATGGAAAAGCTGCAGAATTCAGCTGTGGCAGGACATCTGTCAAAGATGGCCCAAATTCTGTCCACACACTGACATTGATTGCAAAAAAAATGTCAACATCAGGAGCAAATTGTAATGGAATATCGAAAAGCATTAGTGTTTGAGATTGCAGACACTTATGGGTATTAGTTCTTGGTCAGATGAATCTAGTCTTCAGGAACTATTAAACATTGAGTAAGGTCTGTGCATGTTGGTTGTCCCAAATGCTGACTCCTCAAATGAAGCATCCTCACCTTCAATACTCTGAGGAGAATCTTATACTAATGAATTCTGACTGGGATAATTCTCATCATCTCATCTCATCATTTCAAACCATATTTCCAGGTGAGGGTTGCGGCAGCAAAAGGTCAAGCCAAGCTGGTCAACCCAGACTTCACTGTCTCCAGCTACAGATTCCAGCTGTTCTTGGGAAATTCCCAGATATTCCCAAAAATATAATTCCTCCAGCATGTCTTGAACCTGTCGCAGGGTCTCCTGCCAGTGCGACATGCTCAGATCGGCTCCAGGAGGGGCCGTCTAGCTCCTCTCAATCTGGCTGTTGCAGGAATATTGGGTACCTGGGCCTCTTCTGTATCTCATTCATTTCCTGCTTGAACTCAGTGAAAACTGTGTCTGAATACTTGATGTTAAGTGAAATTCATTCACTGTGGTTGTCAGACTCCATCAAGGACATATCTACGCACTGCACCTATTTGTGGTTTTCATGGACATGATGCTAAGTTTCAGTCAAGGTTGTATACTGTTGGGGAGCCTAGGTAGCATCTTTGCTTTATACTGATACATTTGTACTTCTTGCCACATCTGACTGTAGCCTTCAGCATACATTTGAGCAATTCGCTGCTGAGTGTGAAGTCTGAGGACATGGATCTCTCTCAGAAAAGAATGTATGTTAATCTTTGTCAGCTGCTCTTATTGGAGAAGTTCAGGAAACTAGGGATCTTGTTCATGAGTGATGGGAGAAAGGAACAAGAGATTGACAAGTGGATTGGAGTGGTGGCACTGTAATGGTCCATGTTAGTGAGTGGGAGCCGAGCCTAAAGACAAAGCTCTTGCTTTACCGGTTGATCTTCATTCCTATCCTTAATTGTGATCATGAGGTTCTGGGTAAGCTCTCAAAAGTTTGAGACTGAGAGTACAAGAGGTAGAAATTTGTTTTTTTTTTCACATGGCTACTGAGCAGACATTTTGTGAAAGGGTGAGAACCTCAGCAAATTAAGGAAGCCCTCAGAGTGGAGTTCCTGCTTGTCCTGATTGAGTTGTTCCAATTGAGGTGATTTGGAGAATTTTAAGAGCATGTCATACATACAGATGAAATTTTAAAACATTACTGTGTCCCAGAGTCCAAATAATAATCAAAACAATAGAAGCATGGTGATTACCCAGCACCTAAGAAACTCAAAGTCCAAGCCAGTGCAAAATTATTTATGAAGTTCAGAGGGTACTTCTTATTGACTCCTTAGGCACATGCTACTATTCAATATTATATTGATTGTTTTGGAGTTTACAGCAGTCAATCAAGGAAAACTGGAAAAGAAATCTATTGAGCACCTCCCTTCTGCTTCAAGAAAATGACCTCTCATACAATGGAAGCCAATTATAATATCAATTATAAAGACAAGATAAAAGATCACTGTCTTAGAAGACACAACCCTTGGAAAGGATTTTAGGGTTTATGTTGATGCAACATTTTCATTGTCTAAGCAATGTGCAGAAGCAATTGAAAAGGCTAATATAATGCTGGGTTATATCATAAAAACTGTTAAATATAAACCAAGAGATGTTATGTTTAGACTATATAATGGACTAGTGATATAATACTGGAGTAATGTGTACAGTGCCGGTCACTACACTACAAGGACGCCATAGCAATACTTGGAGCTTTGCAGAGGAGAGCAACCAGGTTTATCCCAGGACCTAAGAACCTGTCATACTGTGACAGGTTTTAAGGACTAAACCTGTTTAATCTTCAGCAAATGAGAGTGTGGGAACCCAATATACGTCTTGAAAATCCTCAAAGTGCATTGATAAAGTAGATCCAGCAAAGTTCTTTCATCTTTCTGGTGAATTATGTACTGGAGGCCAATAGTGAAAATTAAGGGGAAGTGCATTTAAAACTGAAGCCGGCAAGCACCTCTTTACTCAAAGAGTTGTTGGAATGTGGAACAAACTACTGAGACATGTAGATGAATCAGAATCCTTGACAACCTTTACAAAGGATTTGGATTAGATTTTGGGACAACTCAGCTATTAGCTAAACAAATGAGTCTGACAGACTTGAATGGTCTCTCCTGTTGTAAATTTCTTATGCTCTTATGTTCGCTGCATAGGTTGCAAATACTGCTGCTGTTTGAACTGGCGATTCAAGAAGATGGCTCTCACATCCTTTTATTATCCTTAGAAAAGCTTATTTAATGTTGTAACAAGTTTATTAGCGTTCATGGGGATAGTATTGAAAAATAAAACTTGTTTGTTTTTACCTGGGTCCCTCTTAAAGTATGTTAGGCTTAAATTGTTTTTAGAACATTAGAACACTCTAGACGAGAACAGGCCATTCAGCCCAACAAAGCTCGCCAGTCCTATCTACTTAATCCATCCATCCATCCATTATCCAACCCGCTATATCCTAATTACAGGATCACGGGGGGTCTGCTGGAGCCAATCCCAGCCAACATAGGGCGCAAGGCAGGAAACAAACCCTGGGCAGGAGGCCATCCCACTGCAGGGCGTATCCACTTAATTCTATTTAAAAAAACATCAAGTCTAGTTTTGAAAGTCCCTAAAGTCTTATTGTGTACCACACTACTTAGCTTATTCCAAGTGTCTATGGTTCTCTGTGTAAAAAAAAACTTCCTAAAGTTGTTGTGAAATTAAAATTAAATTTTCAGCTGTGTTCCCATGTTCCTGATGAGCTCATTTTAAAATAACAGTCTCAATCCACTGTACTAACTCCCTTCATGATTTTAAACACTTCAATCATGTCACCTCTTAATCTTCTTAATCTTTTTGTCCACCCCTTGTAAATCTTTACTATTTAGACTACTAGGGGGCTCTGCCCCCTGCTCGCTTCGCTCACCCACCCCCATGTTTGGTTTACCGGATATACAATATAATACAATTTATTTTTTGCATAGCCCAAAATCACACATGAAGTGCCGCAATGGGCTTTAACAGACCCTGCCTCCTGACAGCCCCCCAGCCTTGACCCTCTAAGAAGACCAGGAAAAATTCCCCAAAAAAATCCCTTGTAAGGAAAAATTCGAAGAAACCTTGGGAAAGGCAGTCCAAAGAGAGACCCCTTTCCAGGTAGGTTGGGCGTGCAGTGGGTGTCAAGAAGGGGGTCAATACAACACAGTACAATACATAGAACAGAACCCTCAATACAGTATGAAAATACAAATTCTAGAAGTATGGAGTAGAATTTCACATGAGATGATATCACATAATATGATTTGGATTTGTTTTATGTCCTGGAGACCTCATTCATCAAGCTGCCTCCCCCATTTTGCCATTCCACATCTGAAATAGCGCTAATCCGATGAAAATACCCCTCTTTCCCACGATTCCTGCAATCCTCCATCAGGGATGACTTTACCTTAGGCAGGCAATATACAATTTAAAGAGATTGTAATTTTCTTGTGAATTATTACATATGCATTATTTTCACTTTTACTTTAAAAACTTTTGTAAAAACTATACTTGTCCTTTATTTCCGGCCCCATGCGTGGTTACATCTCTTTGTTGCCAGACGTACAATGCTGCTCGTGTTGTGAAGGAGGGGTTTGGCTAAATGCACGCTAAGGATATGTCTTTGGATCATTTGCTGTCTTTTTACTGCTTGCAAGCTGCCTCTTCTGCCTGTCGCATGTCGTTGTTTTAAGAGCTGGGAGCACATGATGCTTGTCTGCAAAATGCAATCCAACAACTGTTAGGTTTGGTGTCTGTGAACTTCTTTTAAATGATGGCTCACTGCGTGGTCTCGCGTGACAGTGTAAAAACAATAGTTGTCCTTTATTTCCAACCCCGGGCGTGGTTAAACTCTTTTTTGTGCAGGACGTATAACACTTCTCCCATTGTCCGAGGGGTGGGGGTGGGGGGGGGTGGTTTGCGAGAATTGCTAGAAGGGCAGTGCGACGATATTTTTAAAGCCTGTACAGCTGCTGATCCTTTTGCTACTTTGTGTCTCTGCTGCTCGCGTTGTGATCGCTTCTCCGTGATCATAAATATACACCTCACCGAATTGTGTTTTCTTTAAATTAAACTTGTCGTTGCTTTAACTGTTGCGGGTCCACAGATTCTCATACTGTATGTTCCATTATTGTGTAAATCTACGTTTTGTGCATTGAATGATGCGAATGCGAAAATACTTTTCTTCAGCTCTTTTCCTTTCCTATTTCTGATCTCGCTTTGACCTGCTATTTTTTCAATGACATCTGGTCCTGATTAATTTCCTTTTTTTTTGCGCTAATGCGATTTTTTATTCGTCGACATTTCACTTATAACATATTGTCCTTTATATGCTTTATATGCACTGAGACACCTGTATCGGTGGTGTGTGCTGCTTCCCGTTACACTACTGACTTTTTTTTTTTTTGCCCATTCTCTTTCATCTTGCGGGTCTTTAAAATGTCTTTCGAGAACTTCCGTGAAGATCACGTCTCGTCGCCATGGCTTTTACATTCCAGGATTTTCTTTTATGTATAGAGAGACTAGATTGCTCTTGAAAATACTTCATTCTTCTGCTTGTGCAGGTATCTTTTGTTGCCATGCTTCCCACTGGAATACAACCATAAGCATAGCAAGTGCTGCAGAGATTGACATTCTCATAAGTATCTTGCTACATTCTTGTTCATTCAGTAATACATATATATGAATACTTTTTTATTCCATCGATTCTTTCAATTTTCAGAATTTTCTTATGTAAATAAAACATTACTCTGAGCTAATGACTATCCAGAAAAAAAATGGTAAAGGCAGGAACCCATCCTGCATAAGCTGCCAGTTCTTCACATGACACACTCATGCACACACATTCTCTCCTGTTGGCTTACTCCAGTATGAGGAAGTGTAGTGTTAGAGGCTGTTCTGGTACCATCAGATGTAATGCAGGAATCAGCCCTGCACAACACGCAGGTTCATCATACATTGCACTCCACCCAGGAGCAATGTGGAACATCCGATTAACTTGGCCTGCATGTTTTTGAGGTGTGGAGCAAAAGAGAATTAGTAATGTTTACATGGGGGGCCATTTATATTAAAAAATAAGTAACTAAAAAAATACAAAACAGACAACCTGGCTAGAAAATACATTTAGGTTCCTATAGCTTTGAGAAAACTACTTCTTGCTCATGCAAGAAGCATACAATGAAAATATAATGAAATGCAGCAAAAGTGAGTTTGTCAATATGGCTTATCTTTCTTACTTTTTTAACTACTGCAGTTTTATGATAAAAAGAATTCAACACTGAAACTGACCTTAGGAATAGAATACATTTTGAAGTTTCTTGATGAAAAAGTAAATCTAATACTATTCACAAATCACTTTGTAAATGACAAGGGAAAAGGAACAAGAAACATTTCTTTGAAAGTCACGTGTTATTTTTGTTCACAAAGGTAGAGTTGATGCCACATGCGGAGATCTTTTCTTTTTGCCTACAAGGCTGTTTAAAAGGCGGCAAATAAAAATAAAAAGCTGCAAGTAAATTTTTAATGGACACCATCCAAGAATATGTATGGTTCTTTTTTTAAACAGCTCAGCAGGAATACAGATGGTGTGTGGAAAATCAAAAAAAGGGAAAAAAAAGTAGAAAGAGTGACATTGAGTTGATCCTCATTTCCGCAAAGTTTAAAAAATAAAAAAATAGAAATAAATAAAACACACAAACACACAGACATACAGTGTCTATAAAAAGTATTCACCCCTTGGAGGTTTTCACATTTTATTGTTATACAGCACAAATCACAGTGGACCTAATTTGGCTTTCATGACACTGACCAACAGAAAAGGGATCTTTAATAATAAAGTAAAAAAGTATGTGAAAAGTGGTCTAAATTAATTACATATAACACCAGCTTATTGATCAAATAAATATTCACCCTCCTTCACATCACAGTCTGTGTGTACAGGTATCAATCTATCTGGACACTGCATTTACACTACATAGATATACAGTATGTAAATAATATACTGCATATAAAGTCAAGGTTAGTCCCACACTGAAAAGAGAGTAACAAAATGTTTTAATCTGTGTAACATTCAATAGCTGTGTCACTAACTCCATATCTAGTGTTTGCAAATTGATAGGGTTTTTAATTTCATTTAAATGTAATCTGCCATTGGACATTACAGCATCCTCAATTCTGAGAATTCAAGCAAATGTATTTCATAGTACATATTTTTACTTAGCATTTCAATTTAGCTTAAAATAATCACACCCATATATCTTCTGGTGTAACCAAACAGCTGACATTCTTCATCATTAAATACAGAAATACAGGCCTTTAGTAGGAATTTTGAAGTTTTTTTTCTTGGATAAGTTAATCTATTTTTTTTTTTGTAGCTGAATTATTTGGCCACACTAAACCTCTGGTGTCATAAACCGACAGTACATAAAACCATCAAAAGCATGTAAACACAGGAAACGGCTCTCTGCAACCACCATGAGAAGCAGAGAACAAATGACATGAGAAAATAGGAACTTGATGTTTCACACACTCTTATAAATCATAATACAGATAGACTGTCTAAACAAATTGTATTATATATATATATTGTGGACTTTGGCCGGCCGTTCATCCCAGCCAATACCCCCATGGCGCTAGATGAAGCCCTTCCGGCAGCATTGAGGTGCCCCAAATTCCAGCAGGGCATCATGGATATTGGAGTTTTCCTTCACAGTCCTGCTGGATACCATGGGGGCCGCAAGGGGATGCTGCAGGGAGGCTCAGAGACTTGCATTTGCCCTATAACCCGGCAGTACGTCCTAGTCACATGGACAGAGGAAATGACGTGCTCCTTTGATCTGACCCGGAAGTGCTAGGAAATCACATGGACTGAGGGTTCAGAAGCACTTCCAGGTCAAGGACTATAAAGGATTGTGGGAAATCCCAGAAGGACGAGCTGACCTAGGTGGCAGGGTGGCAACGCGTCTGAGAGTGGAGGATTGTTTATTGTATTGTGGAATTGTTTATTTATGAGTATTGTGGAGAGGAGGGTGCTTTGTGCACTTTATTATTATAATAAATTCAACTTTTGGATTTTTAACTGGTGTCTGACGTTTGATCCAAGGGTTCAAGGGAGCGATAGCACCGCTATCTGTCACAATATATATATATATATATATATATATTGGTTTATTGGGTGTAAAGTCTTGTTTATTAAGAATAAGTTCTTCTTAAGTTTGCATATGCTGGATTTATGTCCAAGTGTCTGTTGATGGCGTTCTCATTTGATAGCCAGGATTCGGCCAGCTATCTGGCACTTTTATTATTGGCTTTAAATTTTACTTGTACACCGTCCCAATTAAATGTATGTCCTGTTGATTTAGTATGCGTAGAAATCAATGATAGTGAGTCCTTTCTTCTGACGGCATTGCAGTGTTCCTGTATACGTGTTGCGATTCTTTTTGAAGTTTGTCCAATGTATACTGCTGGGCACGAACTGCATGGAATTCAGACACATGTGATCACCACAATGTGTCTGAAGGTGCTGCATGCATCCTGGCCAAGTCAGGTGTCAGAAGAGCACACAAGCCCACGAACAATCTGCGCACGGTCCTCTTTAATGCTAAAACAAGAAATCGACAGCAGAAACACGAAACGCAGTGTACAGAATTCCATCCACTTTGTGCCCAGCGGTATACATTGGACAAACTTCAGAAAGAATTGCAACACGTATACAGGAACACCGTAACGCCGTCAGAAGAAAGGACTCACTATCATTGATCTATACGCATACTAAATCAACAGGACATGCATTTAATTGGGACGGTGTACAAGTAAAATTTAAAGCCAATAATAAAAGTGCCAGAGAGCTAGCCGAATCCTGGTTATCAAATGAGAACGCCATCAACAGACGTTTGGACATAAATCCAGCATATGCAAACTTAAGAAGAACTTATTCTTAATAAACAAGACTTTACACCCAATAATCCCCCC
>JANRMT010062803.1:244072-260118 GCA_026402145.1 Polypterus bichir lapradei | reverse complement strand
CTGATGAATACCCCTGGTAGGGGTTGAAAGCTCAGGAATAAAAACTAATTTATGATACGTGATTCATTTTCTCCCTTTGTGGATCTCCAGCTGCAAATGTATATATATATATATATATACATATATATATATATATATATATATATATATATATATACAGGTATATATATATATATCAGGCATATACAGTATATAGGCATTTGAAATTATTACCTTTACGAAAAATAAATCAGACACTTTAAGCATTGATCAGTCTTGAAGCAAGATTTTATTACTAGACACTGTGAGCACCATAATAGATGGACTGGAGTGACGACTCAAATGAAGGGCAATACCTTGCCTTGCCAGGATGCCAAAATGAGAAAAAATGGATGGATTGACATTCCAGCTGGGTTAGTTGTTGCTACCATTCCTAGTTGGGAGGCCATTGCGGAAGGACACAGGATGTCTGCTTCCTAGAGCTATATATTTCCCCAATACACTGGGTGGCAGTATTCCACTGATGGACCTTCTATTGGTATACCTACAGGGCATGTTGGGAGCTGTAGTCCGCATAGTCAGCCTTGTTAGGTTACTTGGGTACCATCAGGGGTGGTGCAGGTGAGTTATAGTCCGAATAGTCAGCCCTGTTAGGGTACTTGGGTGCCATCAGGGGGAGCTGAAGGTGAGGGCTGTCCCTACTTTGGGTGCTTCTGCTTGACCTGGAAGTGCTTCCAACATGCAGTGTGGTGGCATGGGAAGTACTCCTGGGTCCAGCATAAAAGAAGCCACCACACCTTCATCAGGGTGTTATAGTTGGGAGAAGAGTTGGACAGCACTCACCTAGGAGGAGTTGTGGACAGAGGAGAGAAAGGGTCTGCTTTGCTTTGCTGTGCTGTAAATGAAGAAGCCTATTAATGTTACTTTACAAACTAAAAGTAAGTGTTTGAACACAGGACTGTGTCTGTGAGGTGGTGTTTGGGGTCTAGAGGGGTTTGGAGGGATGCTGTTACATTAAGCAGGCAGCTTTTATAAGTTCACACATATGTTATCATTTATCTCTTATCAAGTGTCACTTCTTTGAAAAAACAAAACGATCTTAAAAACTAATGGTTAGGTTAATTTTAAAGCACAGTTTCATTGGCATCTTTTGCTGGTATAAACCACAGAAAGAGACTTAAGAGTCTTAACATTGCTGCTGCATTAATCATCATAAATTAAGGTATAAGTGAAGGCAATAGATAAAATTAAGCAAATATGGATTAAAAGCAGTTATGAGCTAATACAAATATGGGCTTAGATAAAATATAAGGACATGTTAGAAATGCAATGTAACCCATAGCACTTAGCCTTCAAAATTTTAACACCACAGAACTTCAGCAAACCCTAAAATATATATATATATATATATATATATATATATATATATATTATGCACACACATGCTGTGAAGCCAACCCAACCTAGTGAATCTGACTGTGTATAAATAAGGATTTCCCCTTCCATTTACATAGCCCATATATAACAGGTTAAAGAATAAAGATAGCAGGCAGAAACGATGTCCACTCTCAACCAAGGGACAGAACCACACTCCACACCGTATATTATATGTATATGACTCTCCACTCTGCTAACAGATGCCAGACATCAGGCTTGCCTGCCAATCACATTACTCATTCCACAGCCTCCTTCTGCCAACTGGGGACAGTAAGATGCAAGCAGGACCTGGCGAGCATTTGAATTCATTTCAAATTCAATTTCTTTGCCCTGTGAGGCCATCTTGCTTTCTTCTATTAATTATCCCTATGAAAAGGTAGTTGTTGCTTACATTATGGCATTAATTTTGATGTTATAAATGCAAATTGTCATCATACCTATCAGACAGGGTTTATCATCCTGTTTAGTAATCGGAATAATCCTTTATGCAGAACAGAATAGAAAATGGCTGTTATTTTACATCATAGCCAAGGCTCTGTACCATAGATGTACTTTTTTTCTTATCATTATTATATCTGAATGTTTTGTTACTTTTTCTTGAAGCAGAACTTTTATTGCAATGTATTATTTCCTAGTTAACAATCTGTGAATGAATATCATGCAAAAACTAGAGTATAACTACTTAATTTCACCACTATCATATAGTTGGCAAGTAGATTTTTATGGACAAAATAAGTTTGAGATATGTACGCTTTCCTATAGTATTAAGCCAGTAGCTCTTGGAAAGCCACACTGGCTGCAAAGCTGTCTAGATACACTTTAAATTCTGAGCCAAATTACAGTGTGCTTACATTTTAATTTTTCAGCATGTCACTAGACATTATTACCATGTTCTTATTGTAAAACTGAAGTGATGTTCTAGGAGTGAGCAGTCTTATTTCATACCTGCTATTCTTTGGCCAAGTTTTAGTCCCTGACTTCAGTATATTTTCTTTTTTATTGTTCTTGGTTTTTTTTTGTTTTTGTTATCATGTGTTTTTCTAAATATTGTTATTTACTGTGAATATGAGCCTTCAGGCTACATTCCATGTGTTTTGTGAGCCTCCATGATGTGGGCACCATGATAAGGACTGCCTTCAGTCTGTATATTCAGGTGGAGGAGATGACTCCACCAGAGGTTCATTGATTTTTGGAGGTTTAGTTTTGTTTTGTGAGTACTGTTTTTGATTCTTGGTTTATTGAGTTTTAATATTTCTTGGAATCTGATTACTGCATTGTGGGTTTGTGTTTGCTAGCCTTGGGTTGCCTTTTTATTTATACCCATTTTGTCTTGTTTTTTCCATTGTGTGCTTCTTTATGTTATTATAGTTAAAGTCTTCCTTTATAAAGATTTATCATTTGCCTTGTCTTCTTATACCAGAGGATTTTTAGTTTGCCCTCTCTCGAAAGGTATTTTTGTGCATTTGGAACATTTAGAAGTATTATGACCTTTTAAAGCCTTAGCTGCATTTTAGGGACAGGGCTGCCTGCCTGGCATGAGGCCGATTTTGGGACAGGCTAGTGAGGTCATGGTTTAGGCTCTTTATGTACTTTATGGTGTGCACCCTTTTTGCCTGTTTTTTTCTGCTGCTAATTTATGAAAATACTGGAATCCATGCTTATTTATAACACTAGGCTGACCCGCCTTTTAAGGCGACCGACTTTTAAGTTGACCACTTCTTAAGGCAATTCAATATGTAGATCAATTTGATATTTTATACAAACTCATTAATTTGGTTATATTGCATTTGAGCGGTATTACTTTAATACTCGTAGTTTCTGTTATTTTTGTGATGAAATTTTTGTCGCCCTTTTGAACTCCCCTGATATTTACTACGCGGTGAGGCATTTGTACTCCATCAACATTAATTATTTCCAGAGACATAATTTTGTCTATTTTTCCAGCGCATTGCGCACAAAAGCAAGGGAACGATGGGAGCAACAGAGCTCTGCTCACATCATGTCGTTTCGTACCGCAAGCTGCAAGTAGTAAGTCTGTGATAAGCAGAATACCGCTACGCTTTCCACTCACGGGACGGAAGGACAATCCGACCGCTTTTATATAGTAAGAAAGAAGAAGAAGATATCGCACAGTCTGGAGTAGAAAATCATCTTTTACCTGGAAAAACGAAACTACAAATCCCATCGTGCATTGCAAAATGGACGGGGCGTGTGTGAAACTCCGCGCCTGCGTAGCACTCACGGGACGGAAGGACAATCCCGACCGCTTTTATATAGAAGGATTATACCAAGCTCTGAAGTAGGCCAAGCATGATTTTGGACTGTTTCTGTGAAATTCTTTCATTTGTTTACTTTTTTTCCAGACTGTTTTATCTGGTTTCTTGAATGCAAGACATTAATGATTTTGTGACAATACAGGTTTATAAGTATTTCAGAAATACAAGGCTTGTGAAGACCTTTTGTGATTCAGGAAAAAAAAAAAAAAACTGAACTGAAACTTCATGAAAGGTATACAATCTCAATAAGGGAAAGGGAAACCACAAAACCCCTGGCCCAACTAAAGAAAAGCATTTAATCCTATATGTAATTCATTTAATAAACACCAAGTCCTAAAAATTAAAAAAAAAAAAAAATAATTCACAAAAGAGAATTTAAGTGCAAAGTACAAAATAAAAATAGTAAATACTGAAGTAGCAAAAGGAAATACAAATAAAGATTAGTCAAAAATTCACAAATTCCAAAATAATCTATACTAATAAAAGGCAAAGCCCTCACTGACTGACTCACTCACTCACTGACTCACTCACTCATCACTAATTCTCCAACTCTCCCATGTAGGTAGAAGGCTGAAATTTGGCAGGCTCATTCCATACAGCTTACTTACAAAAGTTGGGCAGGTTTCATTTCGAAATTCTACGTATAATGGTCATAACTGGAAGCTACTTTTCTGCATATATTGTAATGGAGTTGAGCTCGAAAGCCGTGGGGGCGGAGTTTCGTGTGACATCATCACGCCTCCCACGTAATCACGTGAACTGACTGTCAACGCAGTGTGTAGAAAACCAGGAAGACCTCCAAAAAGCACTGAAGAAAACATGCATTATATAATTGAGAAGGCAGCGAAATAATAAGAAGCGAGCGAGTGACATATACTACCATATTCGTGAGTGCTGCTACTTCGGAAAGAAAGCAAGGTGTAAACCTAAACTTTAAATTAAGTTCATAGACAGGCTGCCGCTGGCGTTTCTCATGCCCACGGGTAATGCGGGATACAAGTTTAATGAGAGGACGCAGGATATAAATGAGAGTTTTGATCACTTTGTAACCAAGTTAAAATTGCAGGTGAAGGGGTGTGCTTATGCAAATTCTGAGATACTGTGTTTGTGGGGGATTGACAGTTAAGGCGGGTGGGGGAGTCACGTCATCATCTCCCCTCCCATTTACCTCATTTCGCTCTGAGCTGAGCTCCGCGGCTAACGCCGTCTTCCGAAGCAACTTTGTCACACTGCCACCAAATACTCACAGAAAAATCCACAAGTTAATACACATGCTGTCTCTAGAGTTTCTCCACACTGAATCCTCCAGGCACTACTTACAAAAGGTTACATTGACAATCGTGTTACGTTATTTTTAAAATCTTTCCTTTTCTTAGCACAAGCACAGCTGAGAAGCTTCGATGCATGTGCTCCATAACGCGTTAAAAAATAATGAATTTAATCATGAATATATATATATATTATATACAGTATAATATATAATATATATATAATATATATATATGTGTGTGTGTGTGTATATATATACTAATAAAAGGCAAAGCCCTCACTGACTGATTGACTGACTCATTCACTCATCACTAATTCTCCAACTTCCAGTGTAGGTAGAAGGCTTCGCCACAGTATTCACGTCTCCCTGCTGATAACTGCAGCCTTTTTATTTAATCCACAGCTTCTCCGCTGTTTTATTGTTCGTTTATTATGATTATAGTTATTGTATAGGTATTTTAGACTTAGTTTACATTGTTCAGGTACCCATTTCCTTTATCGTTCCAACTGTACCCCCATTAACATGTCTATCAAGGTGATCACCATCGATCAAAGAACTATCACTTACCGAGTGGTTTCCATGCCCGTAGATGGCACCTGCCTTTTCCATTCTCTGTGTTACATATTGCATGACCATATCAGGCTCACTCTTGATATCCGGAGGAACATTGTGTCTTATGTATTGAATGACTGGGACAGGTTCAAGGTGTGGACTGATGACGGTACAGGAGATAATTATACTACACAGGAGCACTATAAAAGTGAAATGCTTAAGCCCTTCACCTATGGTTCTGCATGTGAGTTGATGGCTGCCGCTGAATTGTTCGGTTGTCGCTTTCAAGTGTACCGAAATGGCCAAATATTTTACACCTTTGGACAACCGCCAATGCCTCTTAAACATCTTAGATTCACAGGTGACGATTTCAGTAGTGGACACTTTGATGTTTATGAAAGTTTAAACTCTCAAAAGCTGGATACGAAGTAATCGATGAAACCAGTTGTATACTTACAACGCTTGACAGATGCCGAATGTCACTTCAACCCAAGTCCTGCAAATACTAACGTAATTGAAACAAACCATGAAACTCAAACCGATTATGACAGCAGCAATCCAAGCTTTGAGATTTGAGGCAAGATTGCTTTTCACATGGCCAACTGTACGTTGCATGCTCAAAAGTAAGCTCAGCGCACAGCTTGGTCATATTACAACCGGAGGGCTGAGCTGACAACGTGGCATACAAAGAGATCCTTAACAAATAATTATTGGTATATTTTCTCTCAGTTTAAAAAGGTTTACTTTTCTTCTTAATAAAAATTTTAAAGCAGTACTTTGCCGCTGCGAAGCGCGGGTATTTTGCTAGTCAGAAAATAAAAGCCAAACACCAGTACCCAAAGATCCAAAAGAAAAATGATCAGTAGAACAGGGAATTGAAGAGGAAACCGAAAAAGGGAGCCAAGCAGCAAGTGCAGGAACTTTAAACTGCTTGGGGCTGACTAACCCTTTAAATAGGGGCTCCAATAGCAGCTCCCCATAGGTGCACAGTACCTATAGAAATGAACAAGATATAAAAAATGAATAATCAAATTATTACAAAATTAAACAAAAATTTGAGTTGAAATTAAAGCAAACCCATAACAGAAGTATGGTACGATTATAAGGTTTTCTGATTTTATTCTCTGCGGTGGGCTGGCGCCCTGCCCAGTGTTTGTTTCTTGCCTTGCGTCCTGTGTTGGCTGGGTTTGGCTCCAGCGGATCCCTGTGATCCTGTAGTTACGATATAGCGGGTTGGATAATGGATGGATGGATGGATTTTATTCTTCATTTTTAGGAAATGTGTAGCTTGTTTATTCATTTTTTTGGTGTATTTTGTATGTTGCTTATTTACTACATTTGTAAGTCATTTTTGAGTTCTTCTCACACCCATTTTTTAAATTTGTTACATAGTTAGACAGGCACTCAAATCTGTTCACATAGGCTTGGTGCCAGTATCCTCTGTTAATTAAATTTATTTTGATTAATTTTATTTTTTTTCTACTTTTGATTTTATACAAATATATTCTATAATTACATTGTATGGTCTTTGTCTCTTCTTGGATGATGTCTATGTGTGAGCTGAGCTTTGCATTTAAGAATGTTTCCTTGTTATCGTGATGCTTTTGAACATACCTATTAACATCCATGGTGACCTATAAACACCATTCAAAAAGAGAGCTTGCGAGGCATTTGAAAGTGTATGCCATCATTTCCTTGGGAATATACTGTAAAGACAAAAAACTATGAGGAACTAGATGAGGAGCTTCTCCCTTCGACCTAGTACTTGGGTGCGACATGTCTTTAAAATTCCATTTCCTACACTCTCATTTGGAACTTTTTCTTAAGAACATGGGAGCGGTCTGTGAGGAACTTGGGAAGCTGTTCCACTAGGAAAATGCTCAAATGGAGTCTGTGTCAGAAGACATCTGTTGGTCATTCCATGATGAAACACCTTCGGAGGATTATCAGAATAAAAAATAATATTTTTTTTTCAAATTTTAAGTAATTAATTTTACAATAATACCTTTTTTCTTTTTAACCTTCATTTTTCAAAAACTAGCAATTCCATACCCAGATTTGGATTCAGTGCCCCCAAGTCTGCAAAGAATGCATAACATTTTTGATGGGAGTTAAAAAAATGCTTTTTGCAGACCAGTAATCAGAATAGTCTTTGACTTTGAGTTTGGCTTTGCTCTTTTGCTTGTCAGTTTGGTTATTCAGACCTTTTTGAAGCAAGACCTTACTGCTTAACCTTCTACAGTTGCATAATTAATTCATATCTTTATGTTATTAACACATAAAATCAGACTTCTAATGGCCAATTTTAAGGATTGGGCTGTTAAACTTGGACAAATGTAACATGTTATTTTATGTCTTCCAGTTTATCGGGTCACATTAATCTATTCATAGCACTGAATTGAGTATCAGATTTCCATATGCCCACATATGCCACTTTACATCCTTTCATAGCAGTTTATGATGCTGTCACTGCCTAAGCATTTAAATGCAGTACATTAGAAGGGCATATATGCTGAATACATTTTCCAAACATTTCAATATATCCACCATCCAACCATCTCCAGCTGTACTGATTTATTGCAACATTTTCCTTTAGAATGCAATATTTGTTTTGCAATAACTCTTTCACCATCTCCCACTTGCCAATGAAAAGAAAGAAAGAAGTCTGCATATGAAACAAGCATTAACGAACATCCATTTCTACTATATTGAAGAGCAGCTCATAATAATGTGACACAAAAGTGTCTGGCAAGCTGCGCTATTATGGAGGACGACTGCTGATTGGAAGCAATCATCATACTTTGTCGTAGGATACACAAATTACCTCGGAATGAAGTATGAAAAAAGCTCATCTGAATGGAAATGTGTCAGTTACACTCAGGTTTTAGTTAAATGTCTCTGGGTGATGGTGACTGAAAATTGATTCTTAAAAATATTATTTTTTAAGTACACAGAGGATATTCATTTCTATTACTGTAAAAGTTTAGTTTGATGTAACACACATGGTTACAGTTTTCACTTTGAAAAGTAACTACAGTCTTTAATGTGCTGCCTGCTAGTTCAGCTTATGGTCGAGCCATCTTCAGTATGCATAGTGCAGCAGAGGCCCTGCATTTCCGGTTTACCCAGTCTGAATTTATAACACATGATGGATTTCCGCACGCCAGCCTTGCTGTCTCATACACCCCCTATACCACTCTTGTTAAACACTCATTCACCTTTGTGACTCCCTCTTTTACTTTGCTTAAATATGTCTGTCAGTATCCATTACTCATAATATTAAAACTGGGCCTAAAGGTCCTCTTTTCAGTTTAGTTTTGCTGATTTTCTACAACTGCAGTAAGTAAAAGGGATACATTGTACTTTGGAAAATAATGTAGCATTAATAAAAAAAAACATGCCCTATGTAGAACACAAAACATGAGATTCAACAGTCCTGGTGTAAGATGGTAGCAGTCAAATGATCAAAGTGTTCTATATATTATATTAATTAATGTTTTTGTAACCTTTAATTGAATTTCTCATCCCACTTACTTAATTATTGAGTTTTGCTTATAATGAGAAGTTAAGCAAAATGACACCTTTTATTGGCTAACTAGAAAGATTACAATATGCAAGCTTTCGAGGCAACTCAGACCCCTTCTTGCCATTCACCTGTCAACTGGATCCCCTTCCCATTGTTCTGGTAAAAGCCTGTCTCCCTTCTCTGGTCCCCTTATTTCTGCCATAATTCACTGCTCTCTTACCATTGGAACTGTTCCTTCATCTTTTAAAACTGCTGCAATAACCCCAATTCTGAAAAAAACTGGTGCCGATCCTACTAATTTCAGTAATTTTCATCCTATTCCTAATCTACCCTTTATTTCTAAAATTCTTGAAAAAATTGTTGCTATTCAACTTCATTCCTATTTATCTCAAAATAATCTGTATGAACAATTCCAGTCTGGTTTTCTCCCCTTCCACAGCACAGAAACAGCATTTATCAAAATTACTAATGACCTCCTTATGGCAGCTGATTCTGTTTTAATTACTATTCTCATTCTTCTTGATCTGAGCGCAGCCTTTGACACTATTTGTGTCAACTCCCGAACTGCATATTTCCACCTGCGTAGCATTAATCACATTAGCCCCTCCCTCACTCCCCATACAACTGCTATCCTTGTTCTTAGCCTTGTCACTTCATGTCTGGATTATTGCAATTCCCTTTTCTTTGGTCTTTCTCGTATATCTCTTTTTAAGATTCAACTGGTCCAGAATCCAGCTGCCCGCATCTTTACTAGAACCCTTTATTCACCATATCACTCCCGCCTTGCAGCAGCTTCACTGGCTTCCAGTTAAGTTCCGCATTCAATTCAAAATTCTTCTGCTAACTTTTAAGGCTATCCACAACCTTGCCCCCTCCATATCTGTCTGACCTCCTCCATGTTGCCATTCCCTCCTGCACCCTTAGATCCTCTTCTTCTATCCACTTGACTGTGCCATTCATCCGTCTTACCACCATGGGGAGCAGATCATTCAGTTGCTCTGCTCCCCAGCTCTGGAACTCATTACTTTCTGAGCTTAGAAACATTAATTCATTCTCACTTTTCCAATCTAAACTTAAAACTCATTTGTTTAAGACTGCATTTTCTCTTTGAATACAATTGCTCTGTCTGATTTTAATTTTTGTATTTTTAGTTTTGTTAATAATGTGTGTTTTATCTATTGTTCGGTGTCCTTGAGTGTTTAGAAAGGCGCCTATGAATAATTAAAATGTTTTATTATGATTATATTTATTTATGATTGCATCACCTAGTTTCTGAAGATTTGTCAGATGCACATTCATGCTACAAAGCTCCCATTCAACCCAAAAGTGTTCTATTGGATTCAGATGGTTGGGAAGGCCACTGAAGAACACTGAACTCATTGTGATGTTCATGAAGCTAGTTTGAAATGTCTTGTGCTTTGTGACATTGTGCATTATCATGCTGAAAGTAGCTATTAGAAGGGGTTAAGATGTCGCTATGAAGGGATGCATGTGGTCAGCAACAATACTCAAATAGGCTGTGGCATTGAAGTGATGACTAATACATAATAATGGTGTGCCAAGAAAACCTTCCCCAAACCATTACACCACCACCAGCAGCCTAGACTGTTGACAAGGCAGTTTGGGTGTGTGGGTTCATGTTTTTGGCCAAATTCTGCCCCTATCGTCTATATGCCTCAGCAGAAATTGAGATTCATCAGACCAGGCTGTTTTTCTAGTCTTCAACTCTCCAGTGTTGGTGAGTTTGTGACAACTACAGCCTCAGCTTTCTGTTCTTGGCTTACAGGAGTGGAACCCAATGTGGTCTTCTGCTGTTGTATCCTATCTGGCTCAAGGTCCGATGTGTTGTGCAATCTGAGATGTTTTTCTGCTCATCACAGTTGTACAGAGCAATTACCTTTGTCTTTCTGTCAGCTTAAACCAGTTTGGCCATTTTCCACTCATCAACACAGTGTTTCATTCTACCAAACTGATGTTCACTGGATGATTTTTGTTTTTTGCACCATTCTGAGTAAACTCTAGAGACTGTTGAGTGTGAAACTCCCATGACATCAGCAGTCACAGAAATACTCAAACCAACCCGTCTGGTCCCAAAAATCATGCTACAATCTTAATCACTGAGATAACACTTTTTCCCCATTCTGGTGACTGAAGTTCCTGACCTGTATGTATGATTTTATGCATTGCGACATGATTGGCTGATTAGAAGATTGCATTGAAAAGCAGGTATTACAGGTGTTCTTTATCATTTGCTCAGTGAGTGTTCAGTGTAATATTTAGCGCAGCAACACCATGCACAAGGCACAAACCAGCCTAGAACAGAACACTGGACCATCACAAGAAGTTTCACATGGAACAGTATGCAATGTCTATAACCTAAATACACACATCTTTGATATGGGGAAGAAAATTGAAAACATAGAAAACCTGCAAGAACATTGGGGAAAACATATAAACTCAGAGGTAGTGATCTTGTTGCTAAATGAAGTCCCAGAAACAGTGGATCACTACTGCATCCAATATGGAAGAAAGGGGGTACTTTTGAGTATCCCCAAACTCAGAATCAAGTCCAAGAAGTACACAGCACAGGTGATTTTATTATACAATAAGTCACACAGAACAGTGATCAACAGCGGGAGCATGTATCCAGCAGGGGGCGCTTGATTCCTGGGATTATGTTCTTTTTTGAGTGCAGGACATATGCAAGCCTTATGTCCATCTCTTTCATAATCATGGTGCAGACAAAAGCAATATGGTACACAAAGAGATATATGTATTAAGTTGCTTTAAAATGTAGCTTGCACCACAAAATACAATGTAGTATAAACATTTATACATATCCAGGCTGAAGAGAAGCCAAATGGAACGTACTGTGGTCATCCAGTTCTTCATTTAGGAATGCTTGACAAATGTACATGTCCAGTACGGCAGGGTGGTGGCAGCAATGGACGGCTTATGGCTTTGTGATGTTTATTTGACATTATAAACACGCACATATTTACATATTTATAGAATTTTTTTATGAACCCTGCCAGGTATGGGCAACTGCCATCTGAGCTGTCTATGTTATTTCTGGACTGCGCGCAGATAACACCTTCCCCTTTTCTAATCACTTGCTTCTGCAGACAGTGGCCCTTGGCCACCCTGGCCATATATTAATTTATCAAATATCAGCACTTTTAAATAGCCTTTCTCTGTCATCTGCTATTTGTGTCATGCATCTCCCTGTCTGCTTATTAAAGACTTTGAAATAAACTTCACAGATTACAGTGGCACAATTCAAACC
This sequence comes from Polypterus bichir lapradei, assembly GCA_026402145.1. Taxonomy (NCBI): domain Eukaryota; kingdom Metazoa; phylum Chordata; class Cladistia; order Polypteriformes; family Polypteridae; genus Polypterus; species Polypterus bichir. The sequence goes on along the minus strand of JANRMT010062803.1, from coordinate 247,792 downwards.
TATTACTACAGAGCAACAAGTAGAAATATCAAGCTCCAGAATTCTCACTGGGTCTTCAAACAGCCGCACTTCCTACTTCTGTACCACGTGGCCCACTCCAGTCTCATCCGCAGTACCTCTCCTAAAAAGCCTCTACATTCTGTTCCACCTGCCAGTTCATTCTTTACCTTTACTTACTTTTGGACTCCACGCTCAATTACTTAGTGGTTTACCAAAAAGAGGCTTATAAGCCCCAGCCATGGACATCTTCTGGGAAACTCACTGGATTCATGATTTGGGTGAGGAGCACCTGTTGTGAAATTCCAGTTTGTAAAATGTATTTATTTCCCTTCTTGGGATAATAATAATTTTGTTTGTGAGAAACTGTGATAACAGCAGCAACAACAATGTTTATATCTATAGCACATTTTCATACAAATGATGTAGCTCAAAGTACTTTACAGGATGAAGAAAGAGAAAAAAGAAAAAATATATAAGAAAATAAAATTAGGCAATACTAATTAACATAGAATAAAAGTAAGGTCCGATGGCAAGGGAGGATAGAAAAAAAAAAACTCCAGACGGCTGGAGAATAAAACAAAATATTCAGGGGTTCCGAGGCCACAAGACCACCCAGACCCCTCTAGGCATGCTACCTAACATAAATGATCTCAATCAGTCCTCATGGTTTTCAAGCTTCACGTGGAAGAACTTGATGATGATGGTCATGTGGACCTCTGGCCTTCAATCCATCAATGTAGGGACTGTACCCTATTATATACCTTTCTGGTTGGGTTTTGCAGTATGATTTGCCTGTGAGGAAAGTTCATTATTATTATTATTATTATTATTATTATTATTATTATTATTATTGTAACATTTATTCAATGCATCACCATTTTGTGTTTTCATTGCTGAAGTCCTCTCTTGGTTGCTAAGAGAGTGCAATGGTTGACGTATTTAATACAAAACTTTAATTACTGGATAGATGCATCTCCTCATCATGATTGGATTCAGTTCTTTACAAAACACAAACTTAGCTTTTTTTCTCATTCTTCTAGTATTCTTTGTCTTTGCATTCCCTTTTTGACCACAATTTTATTTTGCATTTTGGGTAAAGTCTCTTGGTTTGTCTCATCTTTCTGGCTGACTTTGCTTCATTTCCCAGTCCTGTTACAGTACCTCTTTTCTCATTGTCAGCCTTACTTCAGTATAATGCCCTCCTAGGACTGTACTTCTAGAACTCCCATCCAAGTTCCTAGAGTCTCTGTAGTCCTGAGTATCCAACTCACATTACAAGGGTGAGTCAGACCATAGGTAGTCTGTCAACCCCAGGGGTCCATAAATCAGTATTACAGATTACCAAATTCGGTTTTATTGAGGACAACAGAGTACTAGTGTAGCCAATTCCATTTTACTGTGTGTTTAAAGCAATGTCTGTATTTACATGTATGAATATTGCAAGATTTAATAATTTGCTGTAATTGTATAACATTGTAGTATAATTTTAATTATGTGTAAGTGCTCTGAGCCTGTACTCATTGATAAGCATAAAAATAGAATTAAATAGAAAATTAATTTAGTTTTAGATTATACTGAAAGTAGGCGGCATGGTGGCTCAGTGGGTAGCGCTGCCACCTCATAGTTAGGAGACCCGGGTTCGCTTCCCGGGTCCTCCCTGCGTGGAGTTTTCTCCCACAGTCCAAAGACATGCAGGTTAGGTGCATTGGTGATTCTAAATTGTCCCTAGTGTGTGTGTGTGCCCTGTGGTGGGCTGGCGCCCTGCCCAGGGTTTGTTCCTGCCTTGCGCCCTGTGTTGGCTGTGATTGGCTCCAGCAGACCCCCGTGACCCTGTAGTTAGGATATAGCAGGTTGGATAATGGATGGAATATACTGAAAATAAATAATGTATTAAATAAACCATTTTTGTGAAGGAATATTTTGGACAAAATCAAACAAATAAATATGCAAATAAATGTATTTTGAAATCTAACAATAAATGCTATAAATAATAAACTGATATGTAAGCATTAAAAATATAAATGTCATGAAATAAAGAATAATTTTTGTTTCTTATTTATTTGTGTGCTTATTTATTTTTTCAGTGTCACCACACACAACATAAAATATGCCTTGAAATAAAAACTGTTATTTTCACCCTTCAGAGTTGAGAGGATCAGTTCTAGTGTGCAATGTTTTTTTATTGGTGAATCTTCAGTGAAGCATGTGCTCAAAGTTGTGAATGCGCACATCAGTGGGGGATATGAGTGCAAGGAAAAGTTGCCCAGAAGAGCTGCATGAAATGACTATGAAAAAAATGTACATGCAAAAACTAGACGAAAAACTGGAAATGGGAGAAATGGGGAAAAAATAAATCAGCCAATGGGGTAAGCAAGATTTCTTAAAGTATGCTAAAAAACCATGAATACATTTTTTAATAAGCGAAAATTTCTTATAATAAGGAAAAGAAGATTTAATAGTATGATCTAAAAAACTTTCTCACTTGCTTAGACTTAAATTTTTTGCTCAAACAAGCTCTTAACTTATCATCAGGAGTCTGCATCAGAAGCATGTGCTATAAATGTGGCATTTGGTGGTCAAAAATTTACATCCACTCTATCGACTGTTCTGTATCAGTCTTTGTTATTGATATTTCGGCTGTTTTTGAGTTATCATGTGTTTTATTTTTTACATATTTTCTGTTATGTTTGGTACTTTGTCTTGTTTTTTAAATGTGCCTGTGTTTCTTGTTATTTGTGGATGGTTCTCCAAGAGGCAGTGCCACCCTTACTTCCCAGCTGCTGTGTCGTTCATCTGGCTTTATATTTCAACCTTAAACAGAATTCAACACTTGAGCATTTCATTTGTGTAGAGTATTAGCGAATATTGTGTTGGATTTTTCTGGCTTTCTTGATTATTTTGGCTCTATTTAAAGGATTTAGATTTTTAGTTAACATATTATGACTGATTTACTTTAGGATTGCCTTTTAGGCAACTCCTTTGTGGTTTGTTTTGCACTTTTGAACATTTTTTACTATTTTTATCTATTTTTTTGTGAATAAATTATTTATTTATAAAGATTCTTTGTTTGCCTTAGGCCAAAGATTTAAGGTTATCCATCCTCTTGTGTGGTTTTCACTTTACTTTAGAAATATTAGTTGTTTAGGTCATTTTTAGGTCATGCTATCTTCATGTGAAGCTAGTAGGTAGTATTTTGCACTTGACTGAATTTAGGTGAGACTCGTCTGGGCAGGTCCATGAAATTCCTGGCCAGCTTATGGGTCTATTGGAGGCCTCACACAACCCTTTTGCCATGTTTGGAACTCCAAACCATGACACCAGCGATACACCAATCCAAACAGGGTACTCATTAAAGCCCACTTTCTCAGCTTTGATAGGTGAAAATGATGTTGAATGAGATGTCCCTGAAATTAGTAAGAAAAAACATTATAATTAAAGTAAGAAATTAGCAAAAAAAAAATAAAAATAAAATAATTATTACTGCTCAGATATAGTGTGACACCAATAGGGGGCATACCAGCCACCCAACCCGACACAGACAGACGCAGGAGACACACTTGAGAAAACACATGGGTTTTATTTTCTTTTTCCCCCTTGTGGGCAAAACCTTCCCCGTTCCCACAAGTCAAACACAGTCCCAAGCGCAGTTCAATAAGGCACAATACCACACAAATTCTTCTTCTTCTTCTTCTTCTTCTTCTTCTTCTTCTTCTTCTTCTT
>JANRMT010062803.1:233081-244062 GCA_026402145.1 Polypterus bichir lapradei | reverse complement strand
TTCTTCTTCTTCTTCTTCTTCTTCTTCTTCTTCTTCTTCTTCTTCTTCTTCTTCTTCTCTTTTTACTCCTCCACTCCCAATAGGCAAGCTTTGTCTCCCTCCTCCTGACTCTGGCTCACCAAGTAGTGTCTACTAGCCCCTTATACTGTATGAGGCACCCGGAAGTGTTCCAGGTGTTTGATGACCTACTTCCGGCAACACTTCCTGGTGTGGTGGAAGAACTGCCCATGAGGGCTCAGAAGTTGCTGAAACACCTCCTGGCGGTGTCCAAAGATCCTAACTGGGCTGCACCAAACTCCAACTCCCATGGAGCCCTGTGGGAGTCCTAGGCACTATTGCAACCCGGGGGGCTGCCATCTAGCGCTCTGGGGGAGGTAACGCTTTTGCCACACTTGCTCCCTCCATGCTCCCAGCGGACAAAGGCCTCGGGCACCACCACAATAGTTTTGTTATTATTTATTTATTTTCACTTTCATATTTAGACACTCAGATCCACTTAATCCAGTTTTAATGTCACATCCTACCATGGTAGCATTAGGCACAAGGCAGTAACGTACCTTGGATGAGATGTCAATACATTGTGGGGCACAACCTTATGTCATCTCAAGGTGGATCAATTTAGGATAGTCAGTTAACCCAATCCTTATATCTTTGGGAAGAGAACCTGAAAATACATTGTGGCGAGTGGCTCGGGGTGGTACCAAGCCAGAACGCCCAGAAGGACCAGAGGAGGGATTATGCCTCCTCCAGACCACAAGGGGGCGACCGCCCTGGTGGCTTTGGGGACCACGGGAACAGAGCTTAGAAGCTCAACCCTATAGGGGCCCGTGGTCACCGCCAGGGGGCACCCGGATGCCTGAGGAGCCCTGGCCCTCAGCACTTCCGCCACACCCGGAAGTGCTGGGGGGAAGAAGACCAGGGACACCCGGAGTGCTTCCGTGTGCACAACCGGAACTTCCGCCAAACCTGGGAGGGCCGGCAGAAGGTGATCGGGAAGCACCTGGAGCACATCTGGGTGAGAATAAAAGGGGTCGCCTCCCTCCAGTCAAGGGCGAGAGTCGGGTGGAAGAGGATGGAACTCAGAGGAGAGGAGAGGAGTGGAGGCGGTGATTGGTGCTGCGGCACTGGGTTGTGTGTGCTTCACTGTTCTGTAAATAGTGTAAATAAACGTGTGTGCTGATTTAAAGCAATGTCTACCTGTCTGTGTCCGGGCTGTTCCCCAAAACATCTACATGGATATGGAGTGAAAGTGATATCTGAAGCAGTAACACTAACTGCTGTGCCGCCCTGACAATATTATACTCTGTATGAGCAATTTCTCTTCTTCATAGTTCAGCGGCAAGTTGCTTTGTTCCTTTTCACTTCTTGACCTCAGGGCTGCTTCACAATGGGGCTTATTCTTAGTGTTCTGCCGGTCCCTCTCCTTCTTCATGGTGATAAGCATGTTGTCCTTTTGACTGGTGTCTATAAAAAGCCATTTGATGAATTACTGTTCTGTTCGGATCTAATGTCTATCATGATCAGTTTTAGATCTTGAAAAGCAAGTATACAAAGTGAATGAATAAATGCCTGCATGTTGTTTTATAGCAAGAGCTTTTTGGAGGAATTAAAAAGACAAAAATATGAGAAATGCTAATTTGCTTGTCTCACGTTGAATGGCACTCTGTGTTAGCAGTTCAAGTTCTGTGTGCCCTCTTGGGTCCTTGAGTACTGTGTAGGGTACTGTTTCATGGACTCTAACACCCCAGCAGGAGGCCCTTTAGCTGCTCTTTTCACTTTTTTATTTGAGTGCTGCCTCTTCCTAATTCTGTTCAGACTGGCCATTTATTACCATTTCATGGTCTATGGTGAAGTACTTATTAAAATAACAGCTGAATAATGCAAGACTTTTCTGTATCAGGATATTTTAATAGCAGGGAATGTTCTCAAATTGCATTGATGGTCAATTGTCTTTATCATTCAATAAAACTAAGCACACCAATCTTCTAAGCTACTGAACCATGGAGAACAAAACTCTGTGTCTTCTTCTGATATGCGTGGCCGGGCCGGCTGACAGACTGGTTCTCTACAAGACTGTACAGGACAGCAGGGATTTCATCCTTTATCTGAGCTTGCCATTATCTCTTTTTTTCCCTCATGATCCAAATTTTCTAACTCCCATTTGAGTCCTCGGGGCTTTGCATGTGGATGGGTCTTTTATTTATGAAGTTTTCATTCACAAGGAAAAATGCCCTTCAGTAGGTGTGAAAAAGGATCAAAAGATTTGTAAAGGTGAAAAACTCTACCAAATGTCCCAAGGGATTCGCGCTCCGTGAGATTTCAGTGTTGCATTTGATCAATTATTTAAGTGCATTTAAGCAAATGGTAGAAAGTAAATTCCCTTGTTAGAAAAAAAAAAAGGCAGAAAGTGAAGTGGGGTATATGTTGCATATGTACAAGTAGTGGCAAAAAGCTCAAAGAAATGAGCAACAAAAAATACGGAAATCAGGTGCTTCCATGGAATTGTGACAAAGAAATAATTTCTCTTTATCTTTAGCTGTGAGTATAAAGATGTTGCAGTCAGTGTTTGCAAAATACCCGGTCCTAATCTGGGGGTCCTACCACTGCTCTATTAGAAGCTGAACACTGAATGTTTACTCTAGCACTATGAAATACACAATAAATTATCTGTGGAAAATGTTATCACATAATATATTCCTATTTTAAGGAGATGAATCACATACATTTATATTCACTCTGTAAAAATAAGATATGCTATCTTGTACTCCTGACCAGCATCACTCGGAACAGACATTGTTCCTGACACGTATGCCCTTCCAAATTATTTGTGAAACTCCAGCATGATCTGCTTCCTTTGAATGCTGACTCCATTTAAATACAGTATGAGCAATCAAGGCCTCCTACTGTTGGCCTCTGCACACTCCTGCTGACTACTGAGGATTGATGTATTTTGGTAGCACTGCCACTGGTTTATCCCAATAACGGGCCTGTTTAGTTAACAACAATAAGAGCCAAATGAGACTGACGACTTCACTTTCTTATTTTTATGAGCCATGAGAAACAATTAAACTGGGGTTCAGGAACAAGATGCAACTAACCACACCTAGTTCCTAACCTGGACATTGATAATATTAGGAGTAAGAAAAAATACAGACAAGCAAAAAGATTTGGGGCACCCACAGTCAAAACTTGCATAACTGAAAATAAATTTAAGTTATAAACACAATGAGAAAGGGCAAAAAGATGTCTTTATAGAAACAAGTATCAAAGTGACTGCTCCAAGTGATGGCGATACTTCCAGTTAAGTATAAACCAGGCAGGAAGAAGTGGGTCCCGGGGGACGGACCCTGGAAGTGATATCAGAGGTGGTCATCCGGTCTGTAGAGGGAAGAAGAGAAGAGACATTAGTAAACAAACACCATCTTGTGGATTAGAGAGGAATTACCACCACCAGTTTTTAAGCTGTCCCCAAGGCGCACATGTGTGACACATGGTATCAATATCTGCCATTGCACTGTATTCATCATCCCTAAAGTGATGCCCTATGCAGGCTAGCACTAATTGCTGCACTCGGCTGCATTTTGGACATATTCTCTGAAAGTCTCAGGCATCTCAAATCCTTGTTTTTTTTAAAGGATATGCTTTGTCTTGTTTACTGGAAGGGCTGTTGCTACTCAAGCATCAATCCCCATCAGCCTACACTGAAAAAAGTATAACATTGATGTTGTTCATTCAACGTAAATTTTCTCTTTCAAGCAACTTAAGATTAGTCATTTAGTGTTGTAGCTTGAAATATTTGGTTTCAGATCTCAATCAAAGTAAAAAAAATTGTTTGTACCAAAGTAAGTTATGGTGGAGGGAATAAACATAAAAGTCCTATTTCAGTTAAGCTAATATTTTAGGTTGTTCGTGTGCTGTTCGTGTTTCGGTTGAACTTTCCAGCGTGATGGCTTTCCAACTGCCAAAAAAGAACAACTTAAAAAACAGATTTACTTCAGTAGAAAACAAATGAATTGCACCCAATCACTCTAAATGATTTGCCTCAGCTTAAAAATTGTGGGATCAATAAGCTAAAAAGAATTATATTGGTTCAGATTGAAAATATTATAATCATCACCTTATTTTTTTTCAGTGTATGAAGCACTTGCAAACCAGTAACTTCCAGGGCAACCTATTAAGAGTTTGTAAACTCATTTATGGTCAGTGTGTGATTTATAACACTTGTGAAGGTTAGGGGGCACCAGTGAGCCCCAAACCCCAAAACATAAGAAACACAAGACAGTCCCGGGTTCAATAAAGTGTGTTTGTTACAAATACCTTGTAATAACAAGTATAAAACAAGCCATTTCTTCTCTCTTTCTCCTCCTTTCATCCTTCTACCACACTGCTTACCTCCAGGCGAGTGTTGCCTTCATTCCTCCCTGCTCCAGCTTGTCTACACAAGATGGTGTGTTCCCTTTTATTGAGGACCCAGGAGTACTTCTGGTGCCAGGACTTTAGCCCATTTGAAGTACTTCCAGGTCATATGGAAGTTCCCAATAACAGGGAGTGTAACCCCTGTAGTGCCCTCTTGCAGCACCCACGGACCATAGCAGGGCCGAATTACCGGACCACATTTCCCAGCATGACCTATTGATTTTCAACCAAGCAACGATATCCAGGGCCGCTGCCTTCTAGTGTCCTGAGAGAATAAACAGCCCTCAGTGACCATTCTTCCCTGCCCTTCCCTTTAATCCCGTTCAGGGAGGATACTCCAAATATATCCTGCCAGGACACCTATCCATCTGCCTGAGACTTCCCTTCTGGGTAGGGAATCTTCCTGTCCTTTTGGAATGTCCATCCATCCATCGGGGGAGTCTTGTTCGGAAACGGCATAATTCTCTCTCCTGGCCTGGATGCCTCTCTGTCCAATTGGGGCCTCCCATCCAGGAAAGAATCCTTCCCCTCTCTTATTCTGGATGTCTATCCATCCTGTGTGGTACTTACACACTACACTATATTTTTAAAAATGACTTTTAGGGATTCACCCCACAATTTTGACATTCCAGGTTTCATGGGTCCAAAGGGCCGATTGGGACAACACAGTACCATGTTTATAGCTGGTATGGTTAGAAGAGAAAACTTCAATGATTTGTACAGTACAAGTTTATTATTCATTTATTTTCATCCACTCATCTCTTTTTCAGATCTACTTAATCCATTCTGTTCTGGCTGCCCTGGATTGCAACAGTTAGGGTAGAAAAATGGAATCAGGAGATAGTTGTGTGTATATAAACTAGCTAAGTCTCAAAACCAGAAAAGTGAGAGTCAAGTAAACAGAGCAAAGATGGTGAAACAATATTCACAGTCGTGATGCTAAATGAGAGAACCAAACTAGGAATTTACACACTAACTGAGCTAAAACCTGAGGATTGTAATGAAAGGGACAGAAAAAAGTTTTTAACCTGAAAATCACATAGAATTCAAAGAAAATAATGCTAGGGCCTTCTTGGTCATATCTCTGTTATGCCCCTTGCAATGGCACTCTTACACTGGCATTTAGAGTCGTAACTGAATGACAAGTTGGTGAGAGACTGAGACACAGAGATTCTACATTTCTCCTATAAGGCTCAGCATATTTACAAAAATGTTCTGTCTTGCAATTATTAGCACCGTTAACTGCAAGAACACAATTAAAAATAAAAACAAACAAACAAAAAGCGCAATAGAATATTTACATTATATACAAATGGTGAAAAACAAATGACAAACAAAAAGATTAACAATTAACATAAAACTGACAGAAAAACAGTTTAAACTTATAGACTTACAAGGACTGAGACTCAACACTGCAGCTGAAGCTTTAAAAAATCCACACCGAAAGGATTTTCAAAAAGCAGACTTCTTAGGAATTAGGAAACAACTGGAAAGCAAATAAAAGAAAAAATAATGAATAAAATAAAAAACACTAAAACATTCATTATCCAAACCACTATATCCTAACTACAGGGTCACGGGAGCCAATCCCAGCCAACACAGGGTGCAAGGCAGGAAACAAACCCCAGGCAGGGTGCCAGTCCACCACAGGGTACACACACACCCACACACTAGGCCAATGCACCTAACCTGCATGTCTTTGGACTGTGGGAGGAAACCGGAGCACCCGGAGGAAACCCACGCAGACACAGGGAGAACATGCAAACTCCACGCAGGGAGGACCCAGGAAGCGAACCCAGGTCTCCTTACTGCAAGGCAGCAGCGCTACCCATTGCGCCACCGTGCCGCCCCAAAACACTGAAACACTGCTGCTTTAAATTGAAACTGTCATTTCAGCCATATGAGTGATCATGTTCAAAATAAATCTATTCAAAAAGCAAACAAAATCAAAACACAAATGAAGTTAACCAAATGGATCAAACTTTTTGAAAAAGGTACACTTAAATAGATTACCCTGCACCCTGAAAAATACTAGTACTGCAATGGCCTTTTACTGGGTTGTGTGGTTCATCGTATTGCTTAACAAACAACAATTCCATTCCTGGAAGGGCTCTCTGCATATCAAGCTGGATATTTGGGCTTTGAAAATGTTCCTAATATGATGACAAACTGAACTCTTTAGTGTATAGTAGGCTACCTGGCAGTATACTAAGAGATCAAGTAAACCTGAACTTAGCCTGTGTGACTGTATGCAGTGATAGTCCCTTTAAAATTAGGAACCTACTGGTATTTCACAAATCTGTTACCATGGTTGTGGAATCTGTCATGGATCGAACTAAGTAAAGGGTCTTTCTGGATCCTTCAAGTGGTTAGGTCTTTTGAGAACCAAAAATTGTTCCCCTATGGCAATGCTTTTAAGGAGCCACTTTGGAACCTTTATTTTAAAAAGCATATGAGAGCATTAAAAAAAATAACAGAAAAACAAATGCAATGATATAAATTGCACAAAAAGCTGAAAAAAGCATCTAAAAGATTAAGAAAGTAATAGATCTGCAACAGATACAAAAATCGAGACTAAGAAATTACTCCAGTACTACAGAAGAAACAAAAAATGAAAAAATCTTTGAAACTGAGCCAAAAAATGAAAATAAACCAAACAATTATTTCTCCAAACGTTGTGCAGAAGAGATAAATGAAATAGTTTAGACCAAAGTAAAAATGAGCTCTGTATGCTGAAGACTAACAAGTCCTCTAAACCAGTGGTACTGGTACCCCTTGTGGTTGCAGGCCTTTGGTTCAACTGTCTTCTGTTTTTAACTAGACTCCTAGCTTAATTAAGTGAACTGTTATTTTTAGGGTGTATGCAGAAATTACAACACTAAGTTTGGTATTTTTTTTATTTAAATGTACTAAGCAGTTATATTTGGTATGTGGTACATTGTATTAATCCCAGAGAGGAAAATATGAGGATCTTTTTCTTCTTTCAGCTACTCCCGTTAGGGTTTACCACAGCAGATCATCTTCTTCCATATCTTCCTCTACTCTGCATCTTGTTCTGTTACACCCATCACCTGCATGTCCTCTCTCACCACATCCATAAACCTCCTCTTAGGCCTTCCTCTTCCCTGGCAGCTTTTATCCTTAGCATCCTTCTCCCAATATACCCAGCAGCTCTCCTCTGCACATATCCAAACCAACACAATCTTGCCTCTCTGACTTTGTCTCCCAACCGTCCAACTTGAGCTCACCCTCTAATGTCCTCATTTCTAATTCTGTCCATCCTTGTCACACCCAGTGCAAATCTTACCATCTTTAACTCTGCCACCTCCAGCTCTGTCTCCTGTTTTTTGGTCAGTGCCACCGTCTCCAACCCACATAGCATAGGTGGTCTCACTACCGTCCTGTAGACCTTCCCTTTCACTCTTGCTGATACCCGTCTGTCACAAATTACTCCTGACATTCTTCTCCACCCATTCCACCCTGCTGGCACACTCTTTTTCACCTCTCTTCCACAATCCCCACTACTCTGTACTGTTGATTCCAAGTATTTAAACTCATCCACCTTCGCCAACTCTACTCCTTGCATCCTCACCATTCCACTGACCTCGCTCTCATTTACTCTCATTTATTCTTTCTTGTTCCTACAGACCTTCATCCCTCTCCTCTCTAGAGCATACCTCCACTTCTCCAATGTCTACTTAACCTGTTCCCTACCCTCACTACAGATCACAATGTCATCAGCAAACATCAAAGTCCACAGGGACTACTGTCTAATCTCATCTGTCAACCTGTCCATCACCATTTCAGCAAAATGAGATCAATTATTATTGCTGATTGTGACTCTAGTTGGAACAAAAACCTGCAGCCACAATTGGTCCTGATGACCGAGTTTTGGCCTAATGGATCATTACTGTTATATCTTACAAGAAACAAATGAAAAAAAGAATCTGATAATATTAGAATATGTCAGGTTGGAGAAGTCTAATGTGTGATGACTGACGAGTGGACAATGTAACTCGAATCCAGAAAAATGGAGACCCAACAATGTAAAAAAGAGGATTTTAGTTTAGTAGTACTACTACTATTACAGCTAGCAAAAAAGCTTTAAAGAAGCGTGAAGTGTGTGAGCATGCATTTTGGTTGGCATGCTTCATGTATCACATGCCTAAAACAAATTATAAGTTCCCCCCACACAAACCACAAGAAACTACTACAAGAAAAAATGCACTTAGTGTAGCTTAGCCTTTAAAGCTGGTTTACTTTGGACCATACAAGCAGCTGTGGAGACAAGGAGATCGTCATCATCATCATCAGAACATACGTCTCAGACACAAAGTAATATGGGCGTGTTTCTGGTTTGTCATTGAGTCCTCTACTCTTCCTGGTGATGTGGTTCAGAGAAATGGGTCAAATGCTAAATAGCAAAATATCTTCCAAAATGGACACACTCAGATGCTAACTCATAAGGGAACAAAAGATAGCAGTGACAGCTTATTGTGCCTTTCACTTTTATCATTTTACCTACACATTATGCATATCATCTGCCCAATAAGTGATCAACCTCAATGTACACCATCTTTACACATTCTATAATCATGCATTCTGGCAATTTCTAGGCCTGCTGATGTAATCTTGCTTTCCTAATTTTTCTTTGGATGTTGTGGCGGACAGCTGGGGGTGGTACCCAGCCGGGACGCCCAGGAGGACCGGAGGAGGGCTTATGCCTCCTCCAGACCACGAGGGGGCGACCGCCCTGGTTGCACTGGGGGCCACGGGTGCAGAGCTTGGAAGCTCAACCCTATAGGGGCCCGTGGTCACCGCCAGGGGGCGCCCCGGTGCCTGAAGAACTTCCGCCACACCAGGAAGTGCTGGGGGGAAGAAGACTGGGGACACCTGGAGGGCTTCTGGGTGCGCAGCTGGCACTTCCGCCACACAGGGGCGTGTCCGTGGAGGAGTGCCGGAAAGCAGCTGGAGCCCATCCGGGCTGGTATTAAAGGGACCGCCTCCCTTCATTTGGAGTCAAGAGTCGGGTGGAAGAGGACGACAGACGAGAGAAAGAGGAGTGGAGGCAGCCGGAAGGAAGGCACTGTGAAGAGAGGCCTGGACTTTAGGGGATCGGTGCTGGAGGCACTGGGTTTGTGCATTAACCAAATTTAGAAATTTATAAATGAATAATGTGTGTGTTGGGTGATAACCCGTTGTCCGCCTGTCTGTGTCCGGGTCACGTTCCACAATGTTTACAAAGGCCTTTTGTGCAGCTCATGTGGAGTCTCATATTCTCAATACAAGTTGAAATACTTTTATATATGTGTGAGAACAAAAACTTAAATCTATGTGTATCAGAAATATAGAAAGAAATTGTATATATTGTCATAATCAAATATGCATAAACCACAGAGACATACTAAAGACCTTGTTTTATTTGCAGCACACTGCATAAGGTTTCAGCTAAATTGTGAGGGGAGAAGATGAAGAAAATGAACACTCACAAGAGCAATCAATTCACCTACAAAACCATGGCATTAGACAATGATCATTATAAATGAGCACCAAAAAGCAAACCGAGAATTTGGAATTGGTGAAAAGAGAATGGATGAAATAAAAAGAAGCTTTGAAACCACTTCAGCATTTTTTTTCTCTTGTCTGAAGCCTCCTGACTCATTGGTACGAGAAAATTCCCATATATGATATGCAGTTTCACTTGTCTTGATGTGTAGTTATGCAAGATATTGAGTTTTTGGAGTTTGCCCTGTTTTTTCCCCTCTAGACCCCAAAAAACACAATTTTGGGTCATTTTCAGACCATATTAGTACAGGAAATTACACCCTTGTAATAAAGAATAAACCAAAGGGTGTCTACTGCAAAAATGATCAGAAAGACTTAAGTTGTTCATGATGCATCAGCTGACCCCAGGGGTTCACCCCCTTTAGGGGTACGAGGGGTCAAAGTAACTCCTTTTCACAAAGCATAAAAAAATGGGAATCTGTGATATAGGCACAGGAAAGTGTTGCTTTATGCTATTTTGAGGTTGCTGATAATGAAAGATAATATTTTAGATATTTGATTATTTATCGGTGGACCTAGCCCTCTTTAAGCCCCTCCCAGAAGGATACAAATGAAAGTTTTCAAATATAAGCATGTGGGTTATCGTTTTCGACTATTTCAAGGTCAGTGATTACAAATATGATGTTATTTTTGATCCTTTACAATAGGGGTGCGCTATCACTCTTTCTTACTTGTTAGCTAACAGTATCACTGGTGACATGTGATAGATAGATAGATAGATAGATAGATAGATAGATAGATAGATAGATAGATAGATAGATACTTTATTAATCCCAAGGGGAAATTCACATACATATGATACAGCTGCAAAAAAAAAAAAACTACTAATAATAATAATAAAGATAATGAAATACATTTATTACTACTACTACTACTTACTACATTTATTACTACTACAAATAAAGATAATAAAATACATTTATTACTACTACCACTACTACTACTACTAATAATAATAATAATACAGATGATAGTATAAAATACATCTATTACCACTACT
>JANRMT010062803.1:221891-233071 GCA_026402145.1 Polypterus bichir lapradei | reverse complement strand
ACGAATACTACTACCAATAATAATACAGATGATAGTATAAAATACATCTATTACTACTACTAATACTAATAATAATAAGATATTTAATACACCTACTACTACTAATAATAATAAAATAAAAACTATTACTACTATTACTACCTCTACTACTGAACATGCTTAAAAAACTTAATGCATTAAACAAAGGGTCAAAATGAAACGGAAAAAATGTATTTACAAAATGACATTAAATTGAAGATTCATCAAAGTTCAATAAACCCATTAGAGTCAAGCTGTGGACCTTTAGAGCTCTGCTCCATCGAGGATGTTGTTGCTTTGCATTATGCAGTACGTCAGTAATGTTACACAATACGCCTGTTCACACTGTGGTTAAGATTAAGGTTGTGGGAGCAGTTAAATGACTCGAGTGAAGTAAACCAAGTGACAAAAATGTGTAATCCAATTGGCTGTCCAGCAGAGCTCCTGAGGTCTGCTAACCCCCAACAGCAACTCCCCCCCCCCCCCGCCCAAAAAAAAACCTGCACCAACATCAGTTCTTTGACCACAGGCCCCATGCACAGTGAGCTGTGTATAGTAAAGCACAATGCCTACTGTTACACCACCATCACAACCTACCTGGCACTGTTACTCTGCCATATTTCAAGCCATTCCCTGCAAACACTTCTTATTGCTGCAAACAAACTGCTAAGTCAAAATCAAAATTATCCATCTGAATCATCATAGTCTAGACACACAATTTTTTTCCCACTTTAAATTTACATCAGAGTTTTCAAATATTACTAGGGCAATGGTGGGGCTAGTCAGGTATAAATTCAAAGGCTGACTGTATGAAAATCATATTCTAAATGACAATCCTCATGGGATGATGAGAGAAAGATTCAGCCAAGCTAATCTATTAGATTTATTTGAACAGAGAAAGTAAAGAAGTAGACAAAGTCAAAGCATACTTATACTTCAGACTAAAAAAAAAAAAAAAAGTTTATAGAATTCCACACTGAAAATGAATTCTTAAAATGGCAGCCACTGACATTAAGCTGGAAGCCACTGATATCAAGAGCAGTTTGAAACTGGAGAATAAACTGGTTAATTGGCCGGAGATAAAGAATGCAAACATCAGTGAAGTCCAACAGGGATTTTTGCTCAGAACATTAACTTTCTGTAATGTATAATACTTACATTGATTCTGATGGAGACAGTACACTTAAATTTGCAGAGATCAAGGTATATCAAATACCAGTAAGACAGCAAAGGGAATTCCAAAAGAGCAGGGCAATCTTTAAAACTGGGCAAACACATAAAATAAACAGTTTAATGTACACAAGTGCTATGCACAGACAAAAGGAACCTCATAATAAAATAGAAGACGAAAAACATAATCTATAGGAAGTAACCCCTGAAAATGATTTAATGTTTATTTAGATGTAGCATTCATATTATACTGGCAATACACACAATCAATTACTGTAGATTCAAAACTTGAGGAAAAAAGATTCTGTTGTCTGATGAAACAAAATTTGAACTCTTTGGACAGAACACCTAGCACTGTGTCTAGCAAAGATCAGGCACTGCTTATCACCTGCCTAATACCTTCTTTGTGGTGGAACATGGTGGTGGCAGCATCATGCTATGGGGTGCTTCTTAGCAGCAAGAACAGGGAGACTCGTCAGCACAGAAGGAAGGATGACTGCAGCCAAATACATAGAGATCCTTGAAGAAAATCTGCTCCAGAGTGCACATGATCTCAGACTAGTGTTACAGTTCATCAAAGTCTGAGATGACAATGACATGAAGCATACAGCCAAGACAACACTGGATTGCCTTTGGGACAAGTCTCTCTCTGACCTTGAGTGGTCCAACCAAAACCTGGACATAAATCCCACCAAACATCTGCGGAGAGACCTGAAGATGAAAGTTTCCCATATAGTATAACAGAGCTTGAGAGGATCTGCTAGGAAGAATGGAATCAGCTGCCCAAATCCAGGCATGCAAAGCTTGTAGAGATTTACCCAAGAAGACCCAAAACTGCAATTGCTACAAAGTGCTTTCTGCAAAGTACTGAACAAAGGGTCTGAATACTAATATGAATTGATTTTTAATGAATTTCCATACCTTTCCGAAAAAATGTGTTCACTTTGTGATAATGGGTTATTGAGTGTTGCATGATGGGCTAAATGGTAAATTTATTCATTTAAATATAAATGTACAACACAATAAAGCATGCAGAAAGTGAAAGGGTATGAGTACTTTGTGAATCCCCTGTACAAAGGCAGAAAAATATTAAGCAATGTTGCGAGAACTGTTGAATAAAAAAATGTTGTAATGCACCATTGAGACGTGTCTGGAGTCCTGTGTGCAGATCTGTGACTCTACAAAAAAAAAAAAAAAGCAGAAGCTGTGCACAAGAGAGAAAATATGCTACAACCCAGGACTAAAGAGTGTGTCCCACTCCAGAGAATTAGACCTCTTTAGGCTTGACTAGCGGAGGATATGTAGTGGCTTAGTCCAGATCTTTAAAAGTCAAGTCATCAAGTCATCAAAAAATTTGAATGTGCATTCTTCACAACCTGGAACTAACATCAGAAATTAATTCATAAGGATGCAGATCCTTTCAGTTGTCAAAACGTATGCAGTGGATCTGCTACATGTGGATGCCTTCGCTTTTAGAAACACTAAACAATCTTGATGGATTAACACATTTAATATTATTTTCATCTTTTGATCTGCTCTTTAATGAGCTTTTGCTTAATGTCAAGGAGTCCATCTCATGATTTTTATATTGCTTTCCTAATGGGGCTCTTGCCATTTTCTACAATTTCTTATTCTTGCTATTCTAATACATACTAAAAATTAAATACTTGGTTCATTTTACATAATAAAATGTCTTGCGGAGATACGCCCCAAAAATAAAAATGGCCCACTTTTTCCTTCTCAATGACAGCATCATATGTGCAGACTATGCTATATAATGCTAGTAAACACTTATTACTGGAGTGTTTGTGAGTGCATGTCAAGTGTTTTTAAAAAATAAGACACTAACTGTCTACCCCATGAGGCCTTACCCGTGGGGAAACCCATGGTCAGTGTTTCTCCCGTGGCTGGGGTTCAAAGTCATGTTTCATGTTAATGTTACTTTTTGTTATTATCTGCTTTGTTACTGATGCCTGTCTTATGTTCCTTGTGTTTTGTGGGTGGTTCCTCAGGGGATGGGACCACCTGCCAACCACCACCAGGAACTGCCCTCTGCTCTATAAATATGGAGGGTCTCTCGTGGTTCCTGGGACTTGTGGTGACTTCTGTGTTATTTCTATACTGTACTTTTGATATTACTGGATGCTCTGTTTATGACTTTGCTTTTGTATTCTTTATTTTGGATTGCCTTGCCTTATCAGGCAATTCATTTTTGTGGTTCACAGAGCTTCTTGTGCTGCAGAGCATTTTTGTTAAAAATAAATATATTTTATGAAGATTCTTCTAGTTGGGGTTTTGATGGTAATCACCTCCATCCCATTGGGCCTTTTTAGAAGTATTTGTGGGACTTAATATGCTTTCTGAGCTCCTAGTTCATGTCAACAACATGTCTGGAGAAACCGATGAGTTACTTTATTAACTTCCAGAGGCAAATCAAAAAGCTCAACTAGTCACTGATAGAGAAAAATGCTCAAAGACTACACAAGCATAGAACGGAAAAATATTGCCCTATGCAATAAATCTCAGTTCCAGTTGGTTCATGCTGGATGAGTAGCCAGAATAATGTGGGAAAACATAAATTTATGGATCTGTCATACCAATAGTCCAAAAGGCAGGCTGGCGGCATTGAATATCTAAAAATCATTGCTTTGCAAGCACAATTCTTCATGGTGGTGATGAACCCATGTACAAATGGGCTCTGGAAGCTTCTGTATTAAAATAAGTAAAGCAGTCTGTAGCTGTTTGAAACAGAGATCCACTCTTATAAAATGACAAATATGTGGCATCTTCAAACCTTATGTTTGATAACTTACTGAATCAATGCTCCCAATGAATTGATTCAATAAACCACAGGCTCACAATAAGGTGTAAGAATTTAATAAAGTTGCTGCCAACTATGACCTAGTTGCATTGCCTGTCCTCATTTCTTACTTGAGGAAAAATGAAATTTTGATGCAACTAATTGTTGATTCCTTTGCATTTGTGCATAATTCATTTATGTGTGCCTTTGTGGTATAATTTTCTATAGAAAAGATTCTATATAAAAGCAAGATAAATGCAAGCTACACCTCATACTGAATGATGCATGTAACAGTCACTCTCACATTAGTTATTTTAATCATTATTTTTCTTAAAAGAGGAAATGTTAGAAGTGATTTTCTATAATGCTGCACATCATGTTGAGGCATTACACATGGAGACCTGAGCCAAAACTTAAAAGAGAGGGCAGAGTGAAACTGTTAAACAGCAGGCCAATTGGCCTGACAGCTTAGATCGATACAGAGCCCTCGGGAGTCAGTGCAGGCCTCAGTGAGTCAGGACATGTGCTACTGCATACAAACCCAGTCACGGCTGACCCTATCCAGGCTAAGATGTCAAACAACCCTACCTTAAAATCTCCAGCTTGATCTCACATACCTTTAGATAAGGCGAGTCTTGCCCTAAAGGATTATATCCCACTTGAAAATAAATATATCAATGAGTAGCTCAAATCTCAGCAAAACATGCTTATCAAGGGACAGCTGGAAGAGACACTGGAGAAAGGAAATTAAACATTGGGAAAGGGATGGAAAGGCAATTATAAAGAAAACTGCCCATCACAACAATAAAAACAAAAGCAGAGATGCTAGAGGAAATGTTATTATTCAAATAAACTCCTCCACTTAAATTAAAAATAGAGAAGATTGAATATTCAATTACTGAAACAGAGAAAGGAGGGGAAGATGGACCAATAGATAAAGAAAAGTGTAAAGTCAGGCAAAATGGGACAAAAACCAGAGAGACAACTAAACGTTACCCCTAACCAAAATGTCAAGAACTTTAGTCTCAAATAATGACTGATGCGGAATTTCTATCAAACCCTGGCTAGTTGCATACAAAAAGATTAAATAAAAAAATATATATTTAAAACAAAAAGCTCTATTAGGCAGCAAAGTTCCAAAGAGCAATCACACACAGCAGGGAATGCATGAAAAGGCAAAGGCAATCCAAAGCAAACAGGTCTCAATGAGAAATCCAGCAATGAAAGTCAAAAAACAGAGCACTGGGATCAAAAATCCATAATTGCCCAAAGTAATCAAATCGCAAAATACAAAGGAGAACTCACCAGCACAACAAGTGCATTCAGTGAGATCACTGACTGAGATCAGTCCTTTGACAGTGATGAGCAGGTGACCCTACCTCTTGGGGGACCATCCACAACACACATGGAACACAACAGAATAAATATTGACATAATGAAACTAAATAATCAATATTATTAACATAAAATTTGAACAAAATGAACATTAAAAAGCAATCGAATTCTAGCCAGTGGGGGAACCCTGGCTGAAACACAATGAAAAATCAAAAGAGGATTGCTAAAGTTTTGAAGCCGAAATTCTCTATAATCACATGCGCAAAGACTTTAAAATATCCACTGCTGTAAGTCAGAGTTACAAACATGGCAAATAGGTGAGTGGAATACCAAAAGTTTCACAAATCAGGCCAGGACCTTCACTGACCTGCATCAGATAAAACCTTACCCCAAGCAGTCAGCCACAACTACTACCAGTAGGCTTCCAGCCTAGTGGACTCAGAGATGGGAAACTGGCTATAACATTTCAAAGAGAGAGAATTACCATCAACTTCTACCTTGAGCAGACAATTTCAAAACAAGAATATTTATAAATTAAGAGCTTTCTAAAAGAAGGCAAAATGAAGCACAAAAAAAAAAAAAGAAAAGAAAATGAATAAAGGAGAAAGGCTTTACCTAAATAAGCAAAATCAAATAGTCAGAATCCAAAGGAAAAGCAAGAAATCCACAAAGCCAGAAAAATCTAATTAAACCAATACTTACCATAATGAACTCCTCCAGCTTTTAGTGACAACCTGAGGGAAGCTGTATAGGTGTGACATCAGGTTGGACCAGCCTCATGGGGTTCCTACCCACAGAACTCAAGGAACATATCAAAATGTAATCACACAGTACATAAATAACAAATAATGCACAAACAACAAATTTTGCAAAAGTGTGAAATATAATGATTCAGAAATAACAAAAGCAACACTATGAAAATGAATATAAGCCGGGAAAAAAGCCCTGGTCGGAATATTAACATTTCACAGTCACAGTCAGAAAGAAGATTGTCACACTGGTATTTTAAGTGTCACGTTAATCACGTTGGAGGTTGTATCTTTCAAGACCACACACCCCAAACAACAGAGAGTGGCGTCTCGTCAACTGGGATCCCAAATTGGTGACGTCAACGGCAAAAACAAGATGGCACTGTTTTGATACCACAAATAAAAATAATCATTTTTGACATCACCAAAAAAATTGAACACCATAATCTTTGAAGTTCCAGGAATCAAAAAATATTAATGAAGGGGTGAGAAGAAATGTATTATAGGTATTATTATATTATAGGCATAATACATTTTTAAAAGTGCCTTATTTATAACAATCATATTGTGGCTTTATAATCAAGATTCAAACTTGACTTTTATTTTTATTTTTACATTCAAACATGGTCACTTTGGCCTTGAGGTTTATTTATATTTCTAGCAAATACTAAAACTATTGGAAATTGTCATCTTTGTAAGATGAATAGTAATCTCCTTGCCATATTGCTAGTATCTAACTTAATATGCTGAAAAAGTACGACTTCTCCTGCATGATCACCAGTCATGATTGTTTTGGCAATTGAATGTTTATGCAGTGTGCCATTACATAGGCTTTATTTGTTGACTGCTAACATGCAGCTAAAATACTACTGTTCTTAGCGGAGCGGATGTATATTAGGTATTTTGTTTGACGTATGCACATTAAATTGGTTGCTATGTACTGTCTTTTTAAGTGTGCCTCTGTTCTATGTTCTTTGTGGGTGGAGCTCCAGGAAGTGAGGTCACCCTGATAGCTCCACCCCTGAGCCCTCCCTCTAGCTACTTAAGTCAGTTCAGAGGACTCAGTTGCAGGAGTTCATTTCTCTTCTTGTGGAATATTTGTGAGTATTGCTATTTTTTTTTTTTTTTTTTTTATAACTTTTTGCTTCTGGTTAAAGATTTTGAATTTTGGTTGGTGCTTTAGGTCTTGTTTGCCATTTTGCCACTGTTTTCTCTGTTGATCATTTTCTATTTTTAATACATAAATCTTCAATTTATAAAGAGTTTGTTTTGCCCTTTTTGTTCATAAGTCAGGGGTTTACAGCGATCCTTCCTCTTGAGAGGCTTTTTAATATTTTCGTGGACATTTTGTGTTGTTCTTCCAGCTCCCCAATCCAGCAGTTAGTATTTGGGCCTGGCTGCATTACATCAAGTCTCTTCTGGGCAAGTTAGTGAAAAGCCCGGCCGGCTTTCATCTTGGAGGCCACACACCCATTTAATTCCATTTCATTACACCATTTCTCAATGATTTCAGATATAATCAAACATGCATTATATTTTAAAATTAAGGAATTCTGATGCTTTGAGACGTATGTCCATTATGATTTAATGAAACCAATATGTGATGTAAATGTTTTTTCAAAACTGTATGGCTGTCATTGATTTGCCTTTTTTAATTTTGTTAAACAAGCGTTAGGTTCAATATTAGTGTCACAAAAATAAAATAAACTATTTTTTTTGATTTTGAAAAATCTATTCAATGTACTGTTTAATAAAAGCATTGAAAATTCTGAGGTCTTGAGGCTTTTCCATGTTAAATGTCTTTTTTTGTTGTCTGTTAGCTTGAGATTGCAGCTTTTATTACAGCATTTTGACTTGTCAAGGAGTGTTCTTGAGCCTTCAACCATTCGTAATACAAAAACAGTCAAATCCAGGGAGCGAAACTTTTCCTGGCAGCATCAAGCACAAGCCAGGGGCTAATTCTGAATGAGACAGCTATATGTCACAAGCCACACTTCAATGTGCTGATGAACTGTCCCTCACACTGCTATTTTCACTAATTAAATACAATGTTACATTATTTAAAAAAAAAAAAATTGTGGAAGCTAAAGATAAAAAATATCAAGACACAAGGAAAATGTTAAATACTTTGCTTATACAGTCACAGACACTGGATGTGAACCTTGGCATGCAGACCTGTGAGGTACTGTGCCACTCTTCTAAGAGATCAAATAAATAGGATAATAAAATTGCATAAACATAATTACATTTGTCAAACCAAAAATTGGAATATTAATAAATTAATTGTTTTTTTTCAGTTTAACTACAAGTATATATTCACTCATTTATTTATGTATTTATTTATTTACATATGCTTTAATAGGCTGGTATTACTGGTTCACTGTTCTTTAAGTTGTTGACAGTTTATTTATAATTTTGAATTAATTTTCCTTTCATGAATAAATAATACATGAGGGCATAATGATGACAGCTGTGGAATTTTCATCAAAGCTGTTAGTGAATGTGAAAAATTTGCATGACTCTAACCTGGCTTGACACCTCAAGAAGAAGCTAACCAAGGAGATATAAATCCCAGCAATTCCCCGTGCTCATGGCATAAGTATGCACTTGTTCTTGCGGCACCCTGATGAGTCTACTTTTCAATTGGTGACATGTTTGTCACACATTTTTCACTTTGCTAAATTAGCAGTTAACTCTTGTTGCAAAGCCATTTGAATCAAAGAAAAAAAAATGGTCTCTATAAAATGGTCTTAAAATTATCTCAGCTTTGTGTTTATTCCTGCAATATTTAAAAGTGGCATGGTGTACAACAGTACCCTTTTATTGACTATACTGTAAATCGTCAGAAATGTTTTTTGGTGATCTACTGGCCTGCCTTCAGGCAGCTGCTCAGTTTTATATATACATTTACTACTTTACATTTATTTATTTAGAAGCCATTTTTACCCAAAGTGACTTACAGAACAGGTTAACATAATCAAGTAATTATTAGTCCTGGGGTACTGCCTAAGAACAAGTGTTTGTGGACAAAGTTAGCAAATTCATCACAAGTGAATAGTACAAAATAAAATGCAAGCTGCATGTCCCTGCTTACAAAAACCTTAGTGGACAAAGTTAGCAAATTTATCACAAGTGAATAGTAAGTCAGTCATTGTTCAACCCGCTATATCCTAACACAAGGTCATGGGGGTCTACTGGAGCCAATCCCAGCCAACACAGGGCACCAGGCAGGAACAAACCCCAGGCAGGGTGCCAGCCCACCACAGGGCACACACACCCACACACAAAGCACACACTGGGGACAATTTAGGATCATCAATGCACCTAATCTGCATGTATTTGGACTGTAGGATGAAACCCACGCAGACACGGGGAGAACATGCAAACTCCACGCAGGGAGGACCCGGGAAGCGAACCTATATCTCCTTACTGCGAGGCAGCAGCGCTACCACTGTGCCACTGTGCCTCTGCAAGTGAATGGTACAGAATAAAATGCAAGTTGCACGTCCTTGTTTACAAAAACCTAACAGCTATTGTTAGAAAGAAATTCTTCAAACAAGAGTATTTGAATGCTTCTTAAACACACTGAGGGAGTCAGCAGTTCAGATCGATTTGGACAACTCATTTTACCAGCTAGGAGCAACAAATGAAAACAGTCTTGACTGAGATTTGAGAGGTGTCATCACCAAACTTCATTCATCATCATACCTGAATGGACGAGAACAAGCACAGATCTCATAGGTGCTGACCCAAGATGTATGTGATGTAGGTAAGCATCAACCAGTGTAGTGAGCTGAAAAGAGGAGAAACCTGCACCCGCTTTGGCTGGTTAAACATCAGATGTACTGCCTCCATTTTGAATCACCTGCAGTGACTTTAGACCTGCTGGTACTCCTGCTAGGAAGTCCTACTGTAGACCAGGACTTGTGCTGCATACTCTGTCAGATGCTCAGTAATGGACAGGTGGTCTTCATTCATCGCCCCAATGCTGTGTACTGAGATCTGGCAGGTATAAATGATAATGAGCTGAGCTGAACAGACCTGGGGTGTTGACTAGACGGACCAGCTGGGATTTCCACCTTTGCCAGGTTTTTTAGCTGGTGATTGTGCTTCTTCATCCATTAGACATGCAGGGATTACATTTGATAGTGTGTGGTCCTCTGGAGGGAAAGAAAGATGTTGCTGCACATCATCATAGCACTAACATGAGAATTCATGAGGCCTAGTATGGAGGTGCATATAGAGAGAAGAAGAGAGGAAAGGACCCATTTTGTACCTTTGGCGTAACTCCTTGCCAGGACATGTGAGGCCCTAATCTAATACATGCCCATTTAAACTCAACAGTAAACTGGAAATAATTAATGATTACATAGAACAGGTGCAAGGGAAAAGGAGAAATAAAGTGGAACTAGTGGTAAGGCACAATCAAAATTCTGATTCTAACACAAATTCATGAATCCTCCAGCTTAGAAGAGAATGAACTGTATCCCAAAATGCATTACTCTGGAGCAAAAGTTAAACCTCCAGTGAATGGCACGTGAGGAGCACAATGGAAAATGTAACTATAGAAGAGATCCTTAACAAAAAGGAAAAGAAGTGACTAGGAGATAAAAATGTAATCAACTCTGGACTAAGAGTAACGTTGAGGATCAAAGAATAAAATACTTTAGAGGGGAGTTTCAACAGCTGAAAATAATCAATGAGTTCTACATTAGAAACACATTTAGCTAGCAAATCAAATAAGCTGGCAAGAGGAAACTGGTGTTTTATCTAGCAAGGGATTCATAAAGACATTGGTGACTGTACCCAAAATAATATTGTATCCCTTAAGAAGTTTGATTTTACTACTCAAATGTGGTCCAAAGAGAATTGATATAGGATTGATGAACAGATACAAGAAATCACTATTTTCTTGCCACTCATTCCCATTAACATATATGTGAATCTGCCTCAGTCACCTGAACCCTTGCCAGTATTTTAGCCAGCAAATTACACAGAATACAGAATAAACGCTTCATATTTCCTGGAATAGCCAATCCAGGGACCACAATATCTATCTATCTATCTATCTATCTATCTATCTATCTATCTATCTATCTATCTATCTA
>JANRMT010062803.1:208875-221002 GCA_026402145.1 Polypterus bichir lapradei | reverse complement strand
ATCTATCTATCTATCTATCTATCTATCTATCTATCTATCTATCTATCATATAGCGCCTTTCATATCTATCTATCTATCTATCTATCTATCTATCTATCTATCTATCTATCTATCTATCTGTCTGTCTGTCTGTCTGTCTGTCTGTCTGTCTGTGTCTCTGTGCTACATCTTTGTCTCTGATATACAGTGGTGTGAAAAACTATTTGCCCCCTTCCTGATTTCTTATTCTTTTGCATGTTTGTCACACAAAGTGTTTCTGATCATCAAACACATGTAACCATTAGTCAAATATAACACAAGTAAACACAAAATGCAGTTTTTAAATGATGGTTTTTATTATTTAGGGAGAAAAGAAATCCAAACCTACATGGCCCTGTTTGAAAAAGTAATTGCCCCCTTGTTAAAAAATAACCTAACTGTGGTGTATCACACCTGAGTTCAATTTCCGTAGCCACCCCCAGGCCTGATTACTGCCACACCTGTTTCAATCAAGAAATCACTTAAATAGGAGCTGCCTGACACAGAGAAGTAGACCAAAAGCACCTCAAAAGCTAGACATCATGCCAAGATCCAAAGAAATTCAGGAACAAATGAGAACAGAAGTAATTGAGATCTATCAGTCTGGTAAAGGTTATAAAGCCATTTCTAAAGCTTTGGGACTCCAGCGAACCACAGTGAGAGCCATTATCCACAAATGGCAAAAACATGGAACAGTGGTGAACCTTCCCAGGAGTGGCCGGCCGACCAAAATTACCCCAAGAGCGCAGAGACGACTCATCCGAGAGGTCACAAAAGACCCCAGGACAACGTCTAAAGAACTGCAGGCCTCACTTGCCTCAATTAAGGTCAGTGTTCATGACTCCACCATAAGAAAGAGACTGGGCAAAAACGGCCTGCATGGCAGATTTCCAAGACGCAAACCACTGTTAAGCAAAAAGAACATTAGGGCTCGTCTCAATTTTGCTAAGAAACATCTAAATGATTGCCAAGACTTTTGGGAAAATACCTTGTGGACTGATGAGACAAAAGTTGAACTTTTTGGAAGGCAAATGTCCCGTTACATCTGGCGTAAAAGGAACACAGCATTTCAGAAAAAGAACATCATACCAACAGTAAAATATGGTGGTGGTAGTGTGATGGTCTGGGGTTGTTTTGCTGCTTCAGGACCTGGAAGGCTTGCTGTGATAGATGGAACCATGAATTCTACTGTCTACCAAAAAATCCTGAAGGAGAATGTCCGGCCATCTGTTCGTCAACTCAAGCTGAAGCGATCTTGGGTGCTGCAACAGGACAATGACCCAAAACACACCAGCAAATCCACCTCTGAATGGCTGAAGAAAAACAAAATGAAGACTTTGGAGTGGCCTAGTCAAAGTCCTGACCTGAATCCAATTGAGATGCTATGGCATGACCTTAAAAAGGCGGTTCATGCTAGAAAACCCTCAAATAAAGCTGAATTACAACAATTCTGCAAAGATGAATGGGCCAAAATTCCTCCAGAGCGCTGTAAAAGACTCATTGCAAGTTATCGCAAACGCTTGATTGCAGTTATTGCTGCTAAGGGTGGCCCAACCAGTTATTAGGTTCAGGGGGCAATTACTTTTTCACACAGGGCCATGTAGGTTTGGATTTTTTTTCTCCCTAAATTATAAAAACCATCATTTAAAAACTGCTTTTGTGTTTACTTGTGTTATATTTGACTAATGGTTAAATGTGTTTGATGATCAGAAACATTTTGTGTGACAAACATGCAAAAGAATAAGAAATCAGGAAGGGGGCAAATAGTTTTTCACACCACTGTATGTGAAGGACTCAGCAGGGTTTCCTCTCTACCTGCTCTAAAATGGCATTGTCTCTATATATGATGCTGTCATCAAGTAGGCAATCGATTACATGGGAACAACAGATGGGCCTAATCAAGTAGCAAGGAAATGTTGCCACTCTTAGACTGTAGAACAGCAAAAACTCAACTTACAGCAATTCTGTTAATTAGGTATTGAAGCAAATAAAATCTATAAACATCCAAAGGGGAGATTCATTTTATTGCTGCTCTGTATGAAGAAATATAATTAGAAAAACAACCTTTGTCTGTCTTTACAGTATGTATTATATCAGTATCTGCAAATAAATACATACATGCATACATGTAGTGATGTGAAAATATTATGAGCAGATAAGACCCAAAACACAAATCTTTGAACTGTCAGGTGTGCAGTGAAAAGACAGGCAATCAGGCTCATTGACACTCCAGCGTGTTTGAAGGCAGGTGGTGCCGAAATGTCTTTTCAAGGAAATGCAATCATTTATTAAAGAAGCAGCATAGTCAGCAGAATGCAAAATTAACTGAAAAGATGCCAGTTTTTGGGGTGCATATACATGTTGCTTTCTCTACTCCCCATTTAAATAATCCATCTTGTTATAATCTCATTTATGTGGACACTGTTGCTTTCATTCTTTGTTTAAGCAGTGCATTGAGATTACAAAAACTTCAAATGTGATTACGTGTTCTTAATTTAACTGAAGCCATGTGCTGTGTTTATGAGACCCATATATCTGTACAGAAGGGAAACACAACTCTAGACCTTGAGGGTCATTCCTCTCCCTGGTTTATAGACAGCAGTAAAAATCTAGCAATTAAAGTCCCGTATGCACTATTTATCGTTTTTAATTTTTCAAGTGCCAGAAAGACAGTTGCTGGCCTGGAAAGATTCAGCACGCCTGAGACCTTTTTCATTAACCTTTGTGTTGTGATATTTGATTGTTGGCCAGGAGGTGGCAGCAGGGAGTGTAAAGGAATGTGGCTGTAAGAGTTGGATCTCCAGCAGCCATCTTCTGAATAAGAGTGTCTGGATTCAACTCTGTTACTGTTTTATATTTCTACGTTTGTTTATACTTGTAGTACAGGCTTAAATAGATATGAAATTGTTGATATAAAAAATAAGACTGCAAGGTGAATTTAAAACATTCATATTAGTGAAAGCCTTGTCATGTCAGTGTGAAGAGAAAAGAGAAATCCTCCTATAAAGTCTGTGAAAACAGTTATTAAACCTTTCAGATTTCAGCTCAGTAAAACAAATTTGCTGCAGTGATTGCCTGAGGGTCTTTGCAAACACTGATTAATGTCTGACAGCTCCTTACTACTTTCTGTGACCCCTATCTGAGAGAGATGATGATTTAAAACAGCGAACTGCCCTTCTTCACAAAGTTCACTGTCATTAAATACCAATAAAGACTGGGTCCATCCAAACAGAAGGAAAGATCAAGCGACAGTGTGTCTGGCTGTGCAGGTCAGGGGCAAACAATGTGCTCTTAAAAAAGGTAACAATCCAATAAATCAACAATCAAAACCTTTGTGCTAATTCATCCCCTCTTTGAGCAATCCACTTAAGTACAGAATAGGGTTTGCTGTTTAAGGAAAGCATTTCTAAGTTCCTATTAGACCATTTTGAATTCCCTTATTTTCTAAGAAATAAATAACACTGTGGTGCACTGCCTCACAATAAGGAGACCAGTGTATGCGCCACGAGTCTACATGGGTTTCCTCTGTGAGCTCCGGTTTCCTTCTAAAAACATGCAGGTTTGAATTGGTGATCCTAAATTAGCCCTTGTGTGCACACGCTGTGTGTTTGTGTCCTGCAATGGACTGGCACCTTGTCCAGGATTTGTTCCTTAACTTGTGCCCTGTGCTAGCTGGGATAAGCTCCAAAAGACCCCCGTGATCTTTTTCAGGAGAAAGCTGGTTAGAAAATGACTGACTGACTAAATTACACTATGTGGGCAAAAGTATGTGGACACCCCTCCTAATTATTGAGTTCAGGGGTATTATTGTTAACAGGTACGTAAATTCAAGCACACAGCTATTCAATCTGCTTTGACACACATTGGCAGTAGAATGGGTCATATTGAAGAGCTTGGTGATTAAGAGTGGCACTGTCATGAGATGCCACCTTTGCCACAAGTCAGTACATAAAATTTCTACTCTGCTAGATATAGCTCGGTCAATGGCTCATCCATGAGGTAGTCGACAACAG
The DNA here is from genome assembly GCA_026402145.1 of Polypterus bichir lapradei. Classification (NCBI taxonomy): domain Eukaryota; kingdom Metazoa; phylum Chordata; class Cladistia; order Polypteriformes; family Polypteridae; genus Polypterus; species Polypterus bichir. The sequence continues at coordinate 216,971 of JANRMT010062803.1, read as the reverse complement.
GAATTCACAGAGCAGGCTGCCGATACCATATAAAAATCACTTAGCCTCTATTGCGTCACTCACAAATGACTTTCAAATTGCTTCTGGGAACAACATCAGCACAAGAACTGTGTGTCAGGAGCTTCATGAAATGGGTTTCCCTGGTTGAAGAGCTGCACACAAGTCTATGTGCAATGCCAAGTGTCAGCTGGAGTGGTGCAAAGCACACTGCCATTTGATTCTAGGACAGTAGAAATGCGTTCTCGAGAGTGAAGAATCACTCTTCACTTTTTGGCAGTCTGATGGACAAATCTGAGCTTGGTGAGAACTTTACCTTGCAGATTGTAAAGTGCCTATTGTGAAGTTTAGTTGAGGTGGGATAATGTTCTGATTCTGTGTTTCTGAGTTTGGGACGGGAACCCTTGGTTCCAGTGAAGAGTATAGTTAATTCTACAAGATAAAAAGACATTTTAGACAATTGTGTGCGCCCTCTTGTGTGACAGCAGTTTGGGGCAGACTCTTTTGTGTTCCAGCATGACTACCGTCATGCACAAAGCCAGGTCTATAACGATATGAAGGAACTTGAGAGGCCTGCACACAGCCCTGACCTCAACTCTATTGCACACCCTTGAGAAGATTTGGAATGCCGATTGCGAGTCAGATCTCCTCATCCAACATTAGTACATGATCTCACAAATGATCTTTTGGCATAATGGGCACAGTTTCCAACATACACACCCCAAAATCTGGTGGAAAGCATTTACAGAAGAGCGGAGGATGTTATAGTCACATTTACAGGGACACCATATTAATGCCCATGGTTTTGGAATGGGATGTCCAACAAAATTTTATCTGTGTGATTAGCAGGTGTCCATAAACGTTTAGCCATATAGTGTAGCACCAAATAATAAGCAATAAATCAAATAAATACAAAAGTAAATAATCTATCTATCCAATCACTCACCTATTAATCAATTCATCCATTTTCTGAATTTTGCTTGACCCAATCCCAGACTGTATTGGACTTTTTGCAAAGACGATCCTGGAATGGTTCTCCATCCATAACACACCACTCACAAATCAGGTAGATTTAGAGTCATCTATCTATCGATTAAAAGTTTTTTTGGTGGAAATATTGCTTTCTTCTGTGTTTATCTGTATACTTTTCTGCAGCTGTGTAGTACATGTAATTGTTTACACACCGGTAAAATCAATTCTGTTTTAGCCTCTCAATCCCATGAGCATAGGGGAGTGCAGTAGATTTAAGAAAATGTGACTTGCTATACATTTTCTGTATGAGGACATAATAAGAAACAGCATTGTGCAAATAATGTTTTACTCAGAAAATTGCCACAACTGCCAAACCCGCTCACCATTACCTACTAATAGAAATGCACACTTTATGTGCTGTTGACCTCGACGTTTCATTTTTGTTTTTATTGTTCATAATTGGCAGTAGTAATACTATCAGAGCCACCACAACATGCAGCTGATAGCACAACAAAATGACAGGAAATGATTTTTTTTTTCACTACAGATCTTTATTTAAACATAAGTGATAGACAGTTGCCTGTAGAGTTAATACATGAAAACACTTCCAGTCAGGAGCTAAACATCTTTCTTCGTATGTTAATGGTAAAAATAGAACTTATTTGTTGAAACTCTGAGATTTGCTTTGAATTCAATTTTAATGCAAATTCTTTGCTTATCACAAAGAGTGATCTTATCTGCATACATTTGTGAAGTGTGAAAAAACTGGAGTACACAGGGAAATTCTTTACAAACTTGAAGAGAACATTTAAACTCCACATAGGCTTTTATTAGGCTAGGTATTGAAATCAGCTTTATCAAGCTGGTAGGCAGTGTCCTGAATTTCTAGGATTCCTTAAATAATAAAAAAAACTGCTAAGCATACTCTAAAATTTAATATCATCAGTCCAGATATCTTATATATAAATGTCTATGCATGGAAGTGTGTATGTGTCTGGCTTGGAAGTGCGAAGCAGCCCGGAAGTGCAAGGGTACAGTATGAAGCCCAAAAAGCCACCAAGGCGGCCCCAAGTTAACAAGTTGGAAGAAGAAAGACATAAGAGGCTGCAGCATGAAGCTGAAAGAAAGCGACTCCATAGTCAAAGTGAAACCGTCGAGGAAAGACATACAAGAGAGAAACTCACTTAGCCACTGATAGAGAGTCGAACACATCCGCAAAAACGACACCGCCAACTCTGCATTTCAATTTTTTTTCTGACTTTTTTCAATAGTTTCTAGGAGCCCGGGCTTTTTACAGCATGGGCTTACACAGCTAGTACAGTATATGGAATGATACAAATTGGCTTTACAGATAAGACAATCCATGTTATTTTCCTTATAATTCCAAAACTGTATACTATTTTGTGTTCCATTAATCCATTTATCCAATTTCCAACATGCCTAATTATCCTGTTGAAGGGTCTTGAGTCCATGTCACCAGCACTGGGTATGAAGCAGGAACTAACTTTGTGTAATTTTTCTTGTTCCATTAGGCTTGGAGAGTGAGAGTGAAGCATTCAGAGCAAAAGAAAGTAGACGAGCCAGCCAGCCAACTGTAAAAGAGAGGTCAGTGTGATCAGGGGTCCTGGATGGAGCGAAGGATCAGTGCTCAGGGGACGGATTGTGCCAACTAAATGGAAGAGTGGGTACGATCGTGGAAGATTCCACCCTAGGGATCTGAGGGATGACTACGAGTGTGAGAAAAAAGACAGGGGGACAACTGACCCTTAGTGACCTGGCAGACGCTAACGGAGGCAGCCAATATGGGGGTCGGTAGTGTAAGGACCGCGGTGGCTGATGTCTCTCCCGCTGAGCATGCCTGAGGAGAGCTTGTGAGACTGAGAAGGAGCTGTGCTTGGCTGGTGTGATACCAATATCTGTGGCAGGATGTTAATCTCATTTCAGCCTTGTTTTAAAGTCTGGATTTTACCTTTTTCAGTATGGATTATTTATTGACTTTGGGAAAACTGCACTATTTAGACACTGTTTTCATTTTTTTTGTTCATTTTTGTAATACAAGCACGTCAGTGCTTTTGCACCTTTCCCCTTGCTTCATTTGTTGTCCTCATTGACCAGTTTATCTGGTTAATCTGGTTAATCTGATGGTGTTGGGTTTGAGAGGTTTCCAAATGGGAGATGGGAGCATGGCACAGAACTTGCATCGTCACATAGGCCCAAAGTGAGGAAAGCCCCATATGGGATGGAGGGCATAGGCTACCATCATGTACACAAGGGTCAACGAAGAATGTTTTTAAATTAAGGGCTTTAGAAAAAATAGAAAATTAAGCAAAAATGCTCAAAAGTGTAAAAAGTGTCAAAAAGGAGTTGTCTGACCAAACACTTTACTTTATCAAAAACACACCATTCCAGCCATGAAGAATAATGGTGCCAGCATCAGGCTGTGGGGGTGCTTCTCTGTAGCAGGCCCTAGAAGTTGTGTGAATGTACGTAGATGGTAAAACGAATGCAGTAAAATCCTGGAGGAAAACCTGGTCTACTCTTTGGGAAACAGGTGCCTTGTTTTCCAGTAAGACAACGACCCCAAGCATAAAGGCAAAGCTATACAGGAATGACTTCAAAACAACAGTGTTAACCCTCATCCTTCCGACATATGTTACATACACAAACTGCTGACAGGGGTCTCTGGGGACCTCAAGGATAATTTAATATAAGAAGTGATAGTAGGGAGTAGGTTGAGGAGACCCTGGAGAGGTGGAGATATGCTCTGGAGAGGAGAGGAATGAAGGTCAGTAGGAACACCAAGACCGAATACATATGTGTGAATGAGAGGGAGGTCAGTGGAATGGTGAGGATGCAGGGAGTAGAGTTGGCGAAGGTGGATGAGCTTAAATACTTGGGATCAACAGTACAGAGTAATGGGGATTGTGGAAGATAGGTGAAAAAGAGAGTGCAGGCAGGGTGGAAGAAGAGTGTCAGGAGTAATTTGTGACAGACGGGCATAAGTAAGAGTGAAAAGGAAGGTCTACAGGACGGTAGTGAGACCAGCTATGTTATATGGATTGGAGATGGTGGCACTGACCAGAAAGCAGGAGACAGAGCTGGAGGTGACAGAGTTAAAGATGCTAGGATTGGCATTGGGTGTGACGAGGATGGACAGAATTAGAAATGAGGACATTAGAGGGTGAGCTCAAGTTGGGCGGTTGGGGGACAAAGTCAGAGAGGCAAGATTGCATTGGTTTGGACATGTGCAGAGGAGAGATGCTGAGTATGTTGGGAGAAGGATGTTAAGGATAGAGCTGCCATGCAAGAGGAAAAGAGGAAGATCTAAGAAAACATAGAAAAAGAGTAAGGTCCGATGGCCAGGGAGGGCAGAAAAAACAAAAAAATCTCCAGACGGCTGGAGAAAAAAATAAAATCTGCAGGGGTTGCAGGCTACGAGACCGCCCAGTCCCCTCTGGGCATTCTACCTAACATAAATGAAATAGCCCTCTTTGTATTTAGGGTTCTCACGAAAGCTCTTGATGATAATGGTCATGCAGACTTCTGGCTTTTAATCCATCGCTTTTGGAACATCACGGTGTTTGACACTGGAAAAAGAAACAGAAGAGAGAGTAGGGGTTAGTACAGATTTTAGAGCCACCATGAATAGTTATTATAATGAACTGGAAATACAGATTATCAGGATTAAATTACAGTGAGGTTATGAGAAGGCCATGTTAAAGTAATGTGTTTTCAGCAGTGTTTTCAAGTGCTCTACTGTATTAGCCTGGCGAATTCCTATTGGCAGGCTATTCCAGATTTTAGGTGCATAACAGCAGAAGGCCGCTTCACCACTTCTTTTACGTTTTGCTCTTGGAATTCTAAGGAGATACTCATTTGAGAATCTGAGGTTACGATTTGGAATATAAGATGTCAGACATTCCGATATATAAGATGGGGTGAGATTATTTAAGGCTTTATAAACCATAAGCAGAATTTTAAAGTCAATCCTGAATGACACAGGTAACCAGTGTAGTGACATCAAAATTGGAGAAATGTGCTCGGAAGGTGACTCCTTTTCCGAATAGATTTTCCACCCGAACGTTGGACAGTCACATGTGCAGTAGAAGTTTTACTCACTCCCGTAAGGCTCAATACTGCTTTGATTGGGGTTTGCAAAGGTGGAGTTTTAGCTCTCCTTTTCCCCATGACCAAGGCATGCCCCAGCTGCCTCAGGAAGATCCGGCAAAGTATGCCACGTTCTGATGACTTCCAGTCTGGGAAGTTCCCCACCCAGCCAATGAAGGCAGCGATGGCCACAATATCCACCATGTTCATAAATAGTTACATTCTAAATTTATTACAGCCAAGCACATCTTGGAGCTCTGAGAAACCTCCTTCCCCTTACATATCTCTCCTTCCAACCTTAGCCCACTGCAGCCTCAAAACATATTATTTCTTTTTTTTCCCACACTCTCTCCTTGTCTTCATCATACTCTGACTGCACAGCAAACTATTTTACATTATTTTCAGAACATAAACATTGCATTTTATAGTTATGTAACATTTCATTATGAAGCTATGCATTGTATTTCTGACTTGGAACATATATTACCTTAGGAACAGCAGTATCTCAAGTTGAGAACAGAGGAGCTGTGGAAATCGGTAGCTGTTGCTGTGTCTGTCTCCTTCTAAATGACTAACAGAGTGTCCCTCCACCCCTTGATAATGTGTGATAATCTAACTTAGGACTAATCAGAAACATTAACTGGATAAATAGTTACATTTCTTAAAGCTGCATAAGTGGGAATTGGTGCTTTTGACTGGGGCTTTTGGGCACTTTTGACATTTGTATTTTTAAAAAGCAATAACCAAAGCAGAAATAGAAAACAATGATTTGACATTATTAGGAACAAACTGCTTGAGAAAGTCATGAAAAAATGGAATGATGAAATAAGCACCTGTGAGATATGACAAAATATTTACCTCTGGGGTTCCCAAAGACCCCAGTCAGTAGGATGACTGTTAATGTCCTGGAGTGGCTGAATCAGAGTCCAGATTTTAATCCAATTTGGACTTGTAAAAGGCTATTCAGTCCTGGTCCCCATGCAACCTGAGTAGTTTTGTAAAGAAGAATGAGGAGAAGTGGCAGTGTGAACAATGATAGAGAGACCTGTGCACACAGACTCAAGGCTGTTATGGCTGCCAGAAGTGCATCTACTGAATACTGACTTGAAGGCAGTGAATCCTTATGAGATTAATTATGATGAGACCAAATATGAACTTTCTGGCCATCAGACCAAACACTGTGCATTATCAAAAACAAACCATCCCTGCCATGATGGTCCTGGAAGGCCTGTGAGGGGAAAATGAATGCAGGGAATTATGGGAATATTCTGGAGGAAAACCCAGATGCAGTCTGCAAGAAAAGGCGTGCTTTGGGTGAAAATGTTTTAAAGCAACACAAAGAATGAAAGTATAAAGACAAAGCTGCACAGTTGTTTTCTTAAAAACAACAATGATAATGTCTTGGTGTGGATGAGTTAGAGTTCAGATCTCAATTGAGAATCTGTGGCTAGACTTGACAAAGGCTGATCACTCACAATCCCCATGTAACCTGACAGAGCTTGAGCAGTTTTGTAAAGAAGAGTGGGGAGAAATGGCAGTGTGCAGATGTGCAAAGCTGAGAGAGAGAGACCTGTGCACACAAATTAAAGACAAGCTGCCTCTACTGAATACTGATGTGAAGAGGATGAACGCTTGTGCGATCAGTTATTTTGTGCTTTATATTTGTAATTAAATTAGCTGATTTTGCAGAGATCTCTTCTCACTTTAGCATTAAAGAGTCTTTTTCTGTTGATCGGTATAAAAAGGCCAAATTAAATCTACTGTGATTTAATGTTACATAACAATTAAAAGTGAATACTCCTAATGGGGAGAATACTTTTTATAGGCACTCTATATGCATACCTTTATTATTATTTTTTTAACAGCTGCAGGAAAGTGAGAGACCTTTGTGGTATCACACAGTAAGCTAAGGTGAGATACTAAGCCAACAAGCTGTATTTTGAAATCTACTGCCTCTGTGCTGTGACACCACACAGGTTCCAGCTCTCTGCTTGGTGATGCTGTGATCCAGCTCCTCATAACCTTGTAACAACTGCAGCAAAATGAAAAAGTACATCATTATTCAAAACATGTGATAAACAAATAATTGTTTGAGTCCCAATAACCATAGACTATAATAAAAAATGAATGACTGCATAAATTAGATATGATGAATGAATATTTGCAATAACACTATCAACGCTATACAGTAAGTAGCAGTTGTTATATGGAAAATGGCAGCTATAACCTGAAGTAGATTTGAAGCATGATAGACTATATTATGGCATAAATCAACATGTTCCACTGAATTAATAACAAGTAATATAATGAATGACTCTTTCAAATGTATTGTGGATATCATAAATGGAAAAAAAGCAAAGCATGAAAGATAACACATTCACTAAATAATAACTTGATATTATGTGATGTCTTCCTTAATATTCAGATTAATAGAATAAAGTAAAGTATATGAAGGAAGCTGATAGTGTTATACATTTGATGTCTTCTGTCCAAAGCATCTTACAAATGATAAGTGTGTAAAGGCAAATTGCCATAAGTAGTGACTGAAATGATAACAAAAAGCAACAACACAAAGTCAAATGTAATATTAAAAGCCTATAAAGCAACTTATATTAGTCAAAAATACTTCATGAAGGGGGAACAAATATCATAAAGTTACTTTGTGCCATGGAAAGAGACCTCTGGGAAATGGAAACTAAGAGATCACACCGTAGCCCCCGCCCCATATAGTGCCACATAAACTTCAATTTCAATCCATTTGAAAATGTTTCATAGTGTACCTTAATGAGCTTTGCTAAGAAATACATCTGAGGAAATCTCCTGGAGTTCTTCTGCCCTGGGCCAAACCTGCTCTCTTGTATTCCATTACTTTTGATGCATTTTTCTATTTCCAGAAGGCAAACCTTCAAACATGTTCCCTGTCATTTAAAAAATAAAAACCAGTATTAGTATCTATCTATCTATCTATCTATCTATCTATCTATCTATCTATCTATCTATCTATCTATCTATCTATCTAT
>JANRMT010062803.1:140247-200435 GCA_026402145.1 Polypterus bichir lapradei | reverse complement strand
TATCTATCTATCTATCTATCTATCTATCTATCTATCTATCTATCTATCTATCTATCTATCTATCTATCTATCTAGTGCCTTTCATTTACCTGTAACTACAGTATCTATCTAATTATAGAGTGCCTTTGATCCATCTGTCTGTATATGCATTCACCTTGTATGATGCTGACTGTGATACAATATATAGGCAGTAAACATGTACAGTATACTTGCACAATAGCATTGCTAGTCTTTAAATCCATTTTTTTGGCTCTAACTTCATGTAATTTTGATTTGAATAAATAGAGAGTAGGAAAATGAATGTATATGTGGAAGGATAGATGCCTGAATGCATGGATTGTCACCCTAATGTCTACTTGTATGTGCGTATCTGAAAAGTAGAGCTGTTATTAGAAAATACTTCATGTCGGAAGAGAGAAATGTTGAGATAGTATACATACTGTTTGGGTCCCTCATTTTCTCTTCACTCTGTCTCAGCATTAGGATGGGTATTTTTTTTTATTCCCGTAAGAGGAATTTTACTCCATTAGAGCACCTTTTCACATCTCTGCAGCGGAGCTGTGTTCTTAAATACACTTCTGACAGTTCTCCTTCTATCACATAATATTTGCTTGCAGGACCAGCATGGCTACTAATGAGTGTTAGTAACATATGATGATCTATAAAGACGTCGTTTGAGCTCACTTTATTCTCTGCTAATTCCCAATTGCTAGCTGCTGCTTGGATTCCCTTTTATGTGATGAGTCACATGCTGCTGATTTGGAAGTCAGGTCTGTTTATATTCTCTGATTGTATCTGAAGTCTTTTCATTCAGCAGTAGCATGTTGGCAAGCTTTTGAACAAAGAAAAAGACAGGAGGTCATTCTAAATATATTTGTGTGATATTTTCATGTCTTTATTTGTTTGTTTTTATTTTCTTCTTAAAATATTTTGGTGTAATGCACAGAAATCAGCTAAATCATATTTTGGAAGATAGTCCAGAAGCAAGTGTTGGTTTGGACACCAAACTAGAACTCCCATTTCACTAGGCCATGCAAACTATTTAGTGTAGTACCTTAGAGACAGCATCTCTTTTTTAATTTAGTTCAAAGTATATATTTTCAAAGTAATTTACTCCAGTTCAGGGTCATGGTGAGCTGGAGCCTCTCCTGCAGAACAGGAGTCAGCTTTGCATGGAGAAGGTGACTGGCCATACACACACATGCACACACACCCACAGATAGCCAGTTTAGAGTCCCTTATCTTGCATGTCTGTTAGGATATGAAAGGAAAACCCAGGCAGACATGCAGGGAATGTGCAGACTCCACGTATACAATGAATGGGTATATCAGCGCAGTCATCTTTAGTACCTTGTTGCATATCCCTTGCATGCAATGGCTGCTTAAACTCTGCGATTCACAGACATCGGCAGGTGCTGAGTTTCTTCTCTGGTGATGGTCTGTGAAACATCTGATGCAGTCATCTTCAGGTACTGCTTGTTTCGAGGGCTTGTCCCCTTAAGTTTTCTCTTCAGCATATTGAAGGCATGCTTAATTGGATTGAAATCAGACGACTGCCTTGGCCATTCAAGCATTTTCCATTTTTTAGTTTTTTGAAAAACTCCTGTGTTGCCTTCACAGTATGTTTGAGGTCATTATCTTGTTGTAGGATGAAGTGCAGTCCAATGAGTTTGGAAGCATTAACTGGAATTTGAGCAGATAAGACCTTCAAATTCATTGTGTGACTGCTGTCAGCAGTTACAACATCAATGAAGAGAAGTGTGCTAATACCTGTAGCTGCCATACGTGCCCACGTTGTAACACCCCTACCACCATGTTTAACAGAGGAGGTGGTCTGCTTTGGATCAATTCCTTTTCGTCGCCACACTTTGCTCTTGCCATCACTCTGTTGCAGGTTCCTCGTTGTCTTGTCTGTCCACAGGTCCTTTTTCCAGAATTCCGCATACTCTTTTAAATCCTTTTTCACAAACTGATCCGACCATCCTGTTTTTGTGGCTAACTAGTGGTTTGCATCTTGCGGTGTGGCCTCTGAATTTCTGTTCATGAAGTCTTCTGCAGAATAGTCATCTCTGACACATCCACGTCAGCCTCCTGAAGACTGTTTCTGATCTTTCCGGCAGGCATTTGGGGCTTTTTCTTTACCGTAGTGAGTGTTCTTCTGTTATCAGCAGTGGAGGTCCTCCTTGGCCTACCAGTCCCTTTGCAATTACTGAGCTCACCAGTGCATTCTTTCATCTTAATGATATTCCAGACAGTTAATTTAGGTAATCCGAAGGTTTTACCGAAGTCTCTGATGGCTTTATTCTTGTTTTTCAGCATCTTAATAGCTTCTTTGACTTTTATTGGCACAGCTGTTGTCCTCATGTTGAACAGTGGCAACTACAGACTCCAAAGTGCAGAAACAAGCTAAGACATCTTATGAAGAAATGAAATACAAACACCTGTGATGCCAATTGTTCCAAACATTATGGTGCCCTGAAATGGGATTACTATGTATAAAACGTGTTGTCGTTTCTACATGGTGTGTCTGAAATGTTTGCAAATACCCTTTATTAAAAGTCTGTAATGTGCACTTTAATCACATCTGAATTTTCTGAGTTGTAATTTTAGACAGTGGAGCAGAGGAGCAAATCCAGGAAAATTGTGTCTTTATCCCAAACATTATTAGAAGCACTGTACTTTGATCTCAATTTTTTTTATACATACACATTAAATTGTAATGGTGGCACAGTGTAACAGCCGAGTGTACTGTCACCTCACAGTTCTTGAATTGGCTTCATTCCCAGCTGGAGTGCCTTGAGTGTGGAGCATGTGCTTATTATGTGTGGTGCATGTGCTTCTGTGGGTTTCCACCCACATTACAAAAGCCTGCCATTGAATGGCAAGCACTAAACTGACCCTGCATATAGTTAATATAAAAAAAAATCCCTATGACTGGGATGGCATGCTTTCCAGGGTTGATTTCTGTTTTGAGACAGAACTATGCTTGGCTCACCACATCCACGAACTTCCCTTTATAAGAATGGACAAGGTGGTTGACATCTTGCTTCTAAATTAAATGTACCACTCTGTTACACTGCTTGTTTGTTCAGTTTGGGATGACAATAATGGGTGAAAGACAGGAAAGCAGCTTTTATTTACCAAGCTCTTTTTATTCTGCAAATTTTAAAGATGTTACAAATCTATCTAAAAGGGTTTCCAATGATAGAAATCTACCAGTCCATGTAAATCAATTTCACTCCTTGTAAACACTCACTTGCCCATCTACCCAGTGTGATGGACAGCAGCTCAACCCAGCCGGGACACCCCGAGAAGGAAAAGATGAGGGAAGGCAGCAACATTTGGACTCTGCATCCTCCAAGATGCTATATGGTAGCTCCCCTGAAGTATAGTGGTGCCCTGGATTTCTGCAGGGCTTCCTGGGACTTGGAATGCGGTTTCACAGCCCTTTTGGGTGCTGTGGTTTCCGCCAGGGGGAGCTGTCAAAGGACCAGGGTAGTCATACTTTCCCTATAGGCTGGAAGTACTAATGGCTCACGTGGACAGGAGCCCTGAAGTACTTCCGGGCTGACTAGAGAATTTGAGTTTCCATCTGACCTGGAAGTGCTGGCCAGTCATGTGGAAGGAAGAACAGAAGCACTTCCAGGCTGGGCACTATATAAAGGATTACTGAAGACCCAGCAAGCGAGCCAGAGTTGGGAGGAGTAGGACAGAGCTTGCTGGGAGGTGTGGAGGAGAAGATCATTGTATTATTGTGTTTATTGCTTGTGTATTAGTGGTGGAGGTGCTTTGGGCATAATTATTAAGAAGAAAAAATTTAAAATACTTCTTGTTGCTTTTACCTTGTGTCCTGAGCATCTGTCTGTTGGGGTTAAAGGGGCAACAGTGACCCCTAGCATTCACACCAGCAATTCATTTGTTAAATCAACTTAATCCTAATCCAGGCCCAGTACAATCTAGAGTTTGGGGAGCAAAATTGTGTCCAATTGGCAGTGAGTGCAAACTTGGAACCAACCCTGGATGGGATTCCAAGCAGGCATAACCCATACCTGTCAATTTAATTGATGACAATAAATGATTTTTTTTCCTCCATTCATCCACCGTCTCTTTCATTTATCGGTTTAGTTAATCTTGTCTAATAAAATCGGAACTTCTAGGGAGCTAAGTGTATTCTGTATATATTGGGTCAAACAAGGCACTAAAACTGAGTGGGATGCTAATCAATACACAAGTATTTGCTTATTGATTAGTTGATTGATAGGCCCATTCTTCTGTTTGTGTCTAATCCATTTTAGTCGTTATGTGTAAGTCGGAAACCATTCTTGGAATATCAATTTCAGGACACACAAATTCTGCATCCATTTTCTAGTTAAACTATACATCTTCTGATGCACTGGTACACATCATCTGATGTAATCTGTAGACATTGGGCCTTTCAACATCAGACACCTTCAATAGGCAACCCTGTCAAGGGTGAATTGGCTCTAGTCTGTATGCCAGTCACTCTATGGAGCCCTCCTCCTGGTTCACAGCCATCTACAGGAACATTCTGTCACATCTAGTATGCTCTTGCTCACTCGCACAACACCCAGCAAACTATTGACTCTGCTGTAGGGACTTTCTTGCAAAACCCCTATTTCCTACCTCTAGTGACTCACAATGAATCTTCCATTCCTGACTGTGACCCTGCACCACAAGGTCTTCATACTTAGCCCATTTCCTCTCATTAACCTCCTTTAGTCTGTAGGAAATCTCAATTGTTTTCCTACACTTTTACAAAAAATAAAGGTGCCAGAGTAATTCTTCAGAGTGATGCCATAGAGGAAGAATTTCTGGTTCCCAAAAGACCTATCCACATGAAGGTTCCAGAAAGAACTTTTATTTATTTAAATCTGTAACAGGATCCATACAGTGAATTACCACAAATAGATGGTAACAGGTTTGTGAAATACCAGTGGGTCATGAGTTTAAAAGGTCTTTTGCAGCATATGTCCAGTAATATGAGCTAAGTCCAGGTATTCTTAATCTATTAGTGTCCTGTAGCCAATCATGCATTTTTTCTATGTTAGGAAGTTTTTCAAATCAAAAAGAACCGACTTCATATGCAAGAGTGTGGGTCGGCCTTCTGCTGCCAGTCATGTGCAGATGCCAACATCCCAATTTCTGAAGCTGGGGCAGCTCAAGTCAAGAGGCTTTTTTGTCATACCATCCATATGCTGTACTGCAGCATACACTGGTACAAAATAACGTTCCCTTGGACCACAATACAACATATACAGTACAGGCCAAAAGTTTGGACACACCTCCTCATTCAATGTGTTTTCTTTATTTTCATGACCATTTACAGCACTCCATCACTCTCCTTCTCGGTCAAATAGCCCTTACACAGCCTGGAGGCGTGTTTGGGGTCATTGTCCTGTTGAAAAATAAATGATCGTCCAACTAACCTGACTTCTGCACAACACAACTGCTGGTCCCAACCCCATTGATAAAGCAAGAAATTCCACTAAATAACCCTGATAAGGCACACCTGTGAAGTGAAAACCATTTCAGGTGACTACCTGTTGAAGCTCATCGAGAGAATGCCAAGAGTGTGCAAAGCAGTAATCAGAGCAAAGGGTGGCTATTTTGAAGAAACTAGAATATAAAACATGTTTTCAGTTATTTCACCTTTTTTTGTTAAGTACGTAACTCCACATGTGTTCATTCATAGTTTTGATGCCTTCAGTCATGAAAATAAAGAAAACACATTGAATGAGGAGGTGTGTCCAAACTTTTGGCCTGTACTGTACATAAACACAAGAGAAGTTCAAGATGAGTACCATGCTACAGTATAAAAGATGATTAAATAAATACTAGGTAATGAATAGACAATAAAAATGGAATTAAATTGTAATAAATAAATTAACAACAACAACAAATAATCAACACAACAGTAGTAACAGATGTACTGCATATATTTAAAAAAAAGAAAAACTTCTAGAAGCCGACCTAAGGACTGGGGCAGCATAGAGTTCAGAATACAGACAGCCAAGGGACATAAGCTGTTGCAGAACTTGGCAGGACTGGTTTGGATACTATGTTACCTTCTGCTAGATGAAAGTGGAACAAAGAGACCATGGGAAGGGTGGGAGTGGTCCTCCATAATGCCATAGCTTTTGCGGATGCAGTACTTAATTAAGATATCTTTAATGGAGGGCAGAGAGGTCCCAATTATCTTTTTTTTGTTGCTGGCTGTACTATCTTCTGTACAATCTTATACTCTGAGATGTTACAGTTCCCAAACCAGACAGTGATGCAGCTGGTCAGAATGCTTCCAATGGTGGCATTTATAGACAACTCTCCTTATCTAACAGTGCACCCTGCTGATTGGAGGCTTCTGATGTTACCAATGGCATGGGAGATGGTTTTCACTAATTCCATGAGCACTGGGTTAAGGTGCCATCAATAGTACCCTTACCCTAAGGTCTTCTAAATTCACTTAGTCCAGTCTCAGGATGCCAGAGTGTATTCCAGTAGCACTGAGCATTAGCTGAGAGCCAAACTTGAAGAAAATAACGGTCACCCTTAATGTCCAAGCTTGCTCAATTTTGGCAAATTTACAATTGCTTCACAACCATTTTGTGTTTAGGAACTTCAGGAAACTGCACAGATTGTGGTGAAGCTGGGAATTGATCATGGGTTTTGGAGCTGTCACACGACAGCGCTAACCAGTGCGGAGTCCAATAAATTAAGAGTGCCTAGCTTTATGTATGAAACATAGCTTTTTCTGCTTCTTTCATAATGTGTCAGTTACAAATCAATTGTAGGCAATGTGAATAAAATAATAGTTTTATGGATTCTTATGAGTAACTTAAAATATTTTTTTTCCCGATGCCTTTTCAGTACTTCAGTAATATAAACCAATCTATTTGTTAAAGGGCATAATGGACATGCATTAATAATAAGTGAGCAGAATCCAGCCTTTATACAGTATGGCCACTTTTACAGTGCTATAAGAATTAAAGAAAAGCCTCAGCAAGGGAGCTCCTGAAGAAAGAGCCAAGCTGCTTCAAATAAATGCATCTGGCTGGGTGGCAGTGTACCTAATTTTCAGTTGAGCTCTTGCATTTCACTTAGAACTGTCAAAATGTAGACACCTACATGTTTATTGCCGCAAGGCTATGGGCACATGGACCCAAACGTGTGTTTTTGGAGTTAAAGATATTTACATAATTAATATGCTGGTGTTATAATAAAAAAGGAAGCAAATTGGAAGCTCTATTACAAAAATATAGTGAACTGATATGGCTCTCAATAGCCCTACTACCAGCAACTTTGTAGAGGAATAAAAATAGCTAATGCTCCGAGAATCTCTTCTTTAAGTAGAGCAGTGGTAATAATGATTATTAAGCAGATGGTAGAGTGCTTCTTGTTAGCCGTTTCAAACCAGGAGGTTGTTTTTAATCCCTCTGCCTGGGATTATGCTTTGGCTGGTTGGCTTGTGATCTGTCTGGAAGTGCAGGATGGGGATAAAATTTCATTAAAGCTAACATATATTGTAATACCTTGTAATGCACACTTTAGCGAGAATTGAATCTATTATTTTGGCATCAGCATAACTGCTAACATTCCCTGGCTCGTTGACATTGATGATCACTGAATTTCTCATTTCCCCGGCAGCGAGGATTGTGTTTTGAAACAAAATATTTTCTGGTTAAATTCTGAAGGCTTACCGTTAAAGTGTGCCTAGCAATAAGGAGCAGGTTGTGCTGATGGCATTTAATATATTTCCTCAGCGTTGTAAGAATGGGAACGTATGATAATAGTTTGGCTCTGTTTAAGGGAGAAGAATTCATTTCAGGACAGAATAACACTTTATTCTAACTGGCAATTCTTGGAATAGGGTAGTGGAGGTAGATTCTAAATGAAGAAGTAATAATTTTTATTTCATTCCTCCTTAATATATAAACACACAGCAGCAGTCTTTAGTGTTCAGCATTGTGCTTTAGTCTTAAAGATGTTCGAATATTAAGCTTAAGGCCTTCAATTCAACTTTCATCTCTGATTCGTAGGCGGGTGCCAAGTAATTCACTTAAACTGGCAGTGCTGAGTAACAAACAGTGGATTCAGAATGTTTGTCAGACCCCTTCACTTTCTGCACACTTTATTGTGGATAAATTGGCCATTTTGCCCATAAAGCTACAATCGATAATCCATAATGACTCGGTGAAAACAGGTTTTCAAAAAGTTTTTACACATATGTTAAAAATCAAAATCTGAAATCTCTCCTGTCATATAAGTATTCAGACCCTTTACTGTGGCACTCCGCATTGTGGTCATGTGCCTCCAGTTTGCTTTAAATATCCTTGAGTCGTCTCTAGGACTTGTTTGGAGTCCACTTGTGGCAAACTGAATTGTTTCAACATCATTTAGAAAGTCACACACAAGATTCACCTTTCAGATAGATAGATAGATACTTTATTAATTCCAAGGGGAAATTCACATACTCCAGCAGCAGCATACTGATAAAAAACAATATTAAATTAAAGAGTGATAAAAATGCAGGTAAAACAGACAATAACTTTGTATAATGTTAACGTTTACCCCCCCGGGTGGAATTGAAGAGTCGCATAGTATGGGAGAGGAACGATCTCCTCAGTCTGTCAGTAGAGCAGGACAGTGACAGCAGTCTGTCACTGAAGCTGCTCCTCTGCCTGGAGATGATACTGTTCAGTGGATGCAGTGGATTGTCCATGATTGACAGGAGCCTGCTGAGCACCCATCGCTCTGCCACAGACATCAAACTGTCCAGCTCCATGCCTAAAATAGAGCCTCCCTTCCTCACCAGTTTGTCCAGGCGTAAGGCGTCCTTCTTCTTTATGCTACCTCCCCAGCACACCACCGCGTAAAAGAGAGCACTCGCCACAACCGTCTGATAGAACATCTGCAGCATCTTATTGCAGATGTTGAAGGTTGCCGGCCTTCTAAGGAAGTATAGTCGGCTCTGTCCTCTCTTGCACAGAGCATCAGTATTGGCAGTCCAGTCCAATTTATCATCCAGCTGCACTCCCAGGTATTTATAGGTCTGTACCCTCTGCACACAGTCGCCTCTGATAATCACGGGGTCCAGGAGGGGCCTGGTCCTCCTAAAATCCACCACCAGCTCCTTGGTTTTGCTGGTGTTCAGGGTTTCAGCATGACAGCGACCCATAGTAGAAAGTCAAAACAACACTGAAGTGGCTATGAGACAAGTCCCTAACTGTCCTGGGGTGGCCTAACCAAAACTAGATTTAAATCCCATAGAATGTCAGTAGAGAGACCTAAAGATGGTACTTTACAGAAGCTTTCTATTTAATCTAACAGAGCTTGACAGAGCCTGTCAGGAAAAAATGGGAAAAACTGTCCATATCCATGTGTCCAGGAGTGCAATGCTTATAGAGACTTGCAGACTCAAAGCTGTAATTGCCGCCTAAACATCTTCTACAAAGTACTGAATTAGGGGTCTTAATATTATTATGAAAAGTCCCATTCCTGTGTATATAATGTTCCACAATTCACACAGCATGTCAGGACTATAAACCAAGTCATGAAGTCCAAGCAACTCTCTGAAGACGTCTGTAGTTAAATTATAGTGAGGCACCATCCTGAGCATGGATATAAAAACATTTCTGAAGCTTTGTTCCCAGTAGTGCAGTGGGCATAATACATTTGAAATGAGAAAACCTGGGACCACCAGGACTCTTCTAAGTTTTGGCGTTTAGCCCACACTGAGTAACGAGGCAAGAAGTGCATTACACAGGGAGGTGACCAAGAATCCAATGGTGAATTTAAAAGAGTTTCAGAAGTCCTGCTCAGATGGAAGAACTCTTTGGAAGAATGACCATCTCAGTAGCACCCTATCAATCAGGCACATATGACTGCCTCCTGGGGGTTTGCCAAATGGTATTTAAAGGACTCTGAGAGCATGAGGAAAAAGATTGTCTGGTCTGTTGAGACAAAAATTGAACTGTTTGGGAAGAACTCCAAGTAATATGTCTGGTGAAGACCAGGCACTGCTCATCACCTGCCTAATTCCATCCTTATAGTGAAGCGTGTTGATTTAAGAGTTATGTCATAGGGGTGCTTCTTGGATGCAGAGACAGAAGACTGGTCAGAATTGAGGGAAGGATGAATGCAGCCAAATACAGAGCAGTCCTTGAAAAAAACCTGCTCCAGAGTTCACGTGACCTCAGACTGGGTCGACAGTTCACCCTTCAGCATGACAATGACCTAAAGCATACAATGCTGGAGTGATTTCAGGACATGTCTCTGATAGTCTCTGAGTTGACCCAGCCACAGCATAGAACATCTGTGGAGAGACCTGAATATGACAGTTTACAAATGTTTCCCATCCATTCTAGCAGAGATTGAAAGGATCTACCAGAAAGAATGGGAGGAACTGCCCAAATTCAAGTGTGCAAAGTTTGTAGAGATTTACCCAGAATACGCAAAGTTGTAATTGCTGCCAAATTGGCTTCTCTGAAGTACTGAATTAAGGGTCTAGATACAGTATGTCTATGAAGGAGAGATTTCAGTTTTTGAGGTTTAATACATTTTTAAAAACTTTCTGAAAACACGTCTTCACTTTGTCATTTTGGAATATTGAGTGTAAATTGATGGCCAATTTATTTAAAATTAACTGTAAAACGCAATAAAGTATGCAAAAAGTGAAGTTTCTGAATCCACACTATACAGGGTGGCACACCAAAACAATTCCCTGTGCACAATAAAGGAGCCCTGACCTGGTGTTAGAAGTAGTAAAAGTGGTCAGGTAAAGCTTAGAGAGAAGTTCAGGTGCATGCTTTGTTTTGTGTTGTTTGTTCTGTTATATGTGTGCTTGCTGAGTGGAAGACAGACTATATTCATTGGAACAGTGCTTTTTATATTTGTTTGGACTGAACCTACAGAGCATTAAAATGTTAATACAATTTTTCATCACGGCAAAACTCATCAATCCTAGTCGCCTATTCCTCCAACATAGTACCCTTAAGAAGATGAATAGAAGATGTACTTTCCACAGCTATCCAAGCAGCATGAATAAACCTTGATATAAGGAGAGTACTCTTGCAACAATTCAAGGAAGAAACCCTTGTGCTCATACACCAATGTGTGTTTTTGTATGGAAAGAAGTCAGTCCTCAAAAGTTGACATCGTGGTTAGCATAACAGATCTGTGTGTCACAAAGGTCACGTCAGCATGTATTCCATAATTTCCACAATGTCAGCATGTAATTGTGTAATTTGCTGGCTATGCTTCCATGTGCCACCCTGCATTTCCGCAGTTGTAATTTGTAAGTCTCTTTGTTTAATACCATCATTTATGGTGCATTCACATCTAAATGTTTTTCTGGTATTTTAATGCTAAACCAGAATGCTCCTAAACTGCTTGTAAAGATGCTTGCTGTTATTTTCAATGACATTATTTACATTAAAGTGTTTTAGCATGGAGTGGTTTAGAAAACTCCAGATCAGCAATTTTATGGTGGTTTCAACCAAACACTTCTTTCATTGAAATAAATTATAATGCTAGTAAAAACACTGGTAAACAAATAACTTTTTTTGCTTTATTGTTACATTAAGTCACAGCCTATTCTTATAGGATGAGCCAGGAGTGAAGCAGGAAACTGTTAAATTACACAGGGATAAGAATACATCACACCTCTAGAACTGTGTGGAGACAGAAGTCTTCATCGACCTAGTAAAGCAGCACTCTGAGCTCTATGACCCAGCTCATATATATATTTTTAACAGTAAAACTAAAAGAAATCAAACCTGGTACCATATTGCCACAGATTTTATAAAGAACTTGCAGGTTCTGTCTGCATTATAAAAAAGTAATTGTTTGTACTTTGAAAAATACAAAAATGAGTCACAAGGGAGAAGGTAACTGTAAACTTCTGGCTTCTTGAGATAACCCAAAACAGTTTCTTTATAAATTGTGAATTTTTTAAATTAATAAAAAAAGAATGATAATATTAAAAAAAGGACTTGCCTAAAAGGCAATTCAAGGCAAACAATTCATAAAATACAATCCAAATAACAAAATCCAAGGACAATACTCAATAACAAACAAACCTAGCAGTGGTGTTGTTTCTGTCGGAGTCGTCCCTGCAGTGGGGTTCTGATGCCTTTTGTATTTTCTTTTTGTTCATTTTTGATTCTTTTATCTATGCTAAAATGATTGGTCATTTAGTTTCTTTGTATCTATGTGTTTACTGTTCTGTTCCATGTGTCTTGTGGGTGGTTCCCCAAGAGGTGGGGCTATCTGTCCATCACCGGAAGGGACTGCCCTCAGCCGCTTATAAAGGCAATGGGAAATCCACAGATCCTTGTGATTCAATAAATATGCTGGCATTGGTGAGTTTATGTGGTGGTTATTCAATGCTTTTTGAGAATTTCGACCATTCTTGGGATTTTATAGTGGGCCTGTGTTTGCTTTTGGGATAGGTATTGCCTTCTGTGCCATTTTTGCTCTTTAGAGCTTCACTGTCATAGAATATTTTTGTAAAAAATAAATCTTTTGTTTATAAAGATTCTACAGTTGCCCTTTTTGTGACTAGAGAATTTGAAGTATTCCCGTCCCCTGTAGTAGGCATTTAGATGGTACTTATTTGGGACACTTTATTAATCCCTGAGGGGAAGTATTGTGCTAAGGAACCCCAATGTCACAACAAACAAGAATTACAAAGAAACATGCAAAATATATAATTCCAAAATAAAAAAAACAATAAAACTTAAAATACAATCAGCCACGGAATAAACCCTGACTGTAGCATAAGCAAAAATAATACATACAAAAAGGTGTACTTTTTATTTTGTTGTAATAAATTTAATATAGCAATGAGTGTTTGGAAAGCTAAACTTGCTCAGATGCTATCATTTCACTGACATTTTTCAGGTTTAATGAATCCAGGAAGGTAAGCATTCTCCCTCGCCGAAGATTACCAGGAGATGAGTTTATAGATGTATAGTGTATAAAAAATAGATGTACTATGTCACTATAGGGAATTTAAACCATTGGTAAGTGGGCTAAGCATTTGCGCCAGTGTGTCTGAAGTCAGTAACTCTTTTATTATAAAACAGGCATGGATTCAACCCTTCTATTCAAGGCTATTCCTGGCAGAGACAGCAGTGGTGGCTGGGTCCCAAACCAACTGCAGGTGCAACCAGTTACCCCTTCATGGTTTTGCATTAGCATAAGGACGCAGTGTTGTTGCAAAAGATGAAGTCTACATTAGTAAGCAGCCTAAGCTCCAAGTTGGCAAGCTGATTTCAGAATATTTGGACTAGGCATTCAGTTGGTGTTTGTAGGCATCCAAAAAAATCAAATGAAAGGAGTTAAATGTACAGAAGTAGCCAATATCGTACCTAAGAATTTACATGTTAACAGATTTAAACACCCTATTGCATTAATACACAGGTTAATGAAACAATCATTTCATCTTTATTTTCTATTAAAACCTTTCCCACTGAACCTGTTCAGATTCTGTGTATTAGGGCTTTAAGTAGACTTTATGTGAAATACGTTTTGCCCTTGTTGGAAGAGAACAGCTTTCACATTTCATTGGCATACAGACATTTGCCTCTTTTGGTGGGGCTAAGCATGTATTTGAGGTGCTAGGGGGTGCAACTATGGCCCAGAATTTACTGTTTACAGGGCACAATATTTTTGATGCAACCGTCACCTTCTTTACTTCTACAGTCATGTAACAATGAGTTCATACACTGATTCAGTGACTTGTAGGCGGTGTGAATTATAAGCAGACAGCTCTACTGCTTAGCATAATGGAGATCTCCTTCAGCCAGCTGGACAATGTGGCAGCTAACTGTCGAGGTGCTTCATCTGCAACTGATGCTTCATTGGTACATGCCAATTTAGTGAACACCAGTCCTTCCCCTAAGCAAATCCGGGTCATGGAACCATTTGTTTCTGCTCAGAAATTCACTCAGTGCAGCCAAAATTTTGTGCTTTGGCAGATTTTTCTGCTTGTAATCTCAGAGTCCAGAGTTTATGTACCAGAAATGCTGTGTCATACAGGATAGCAGCATGGTAGGTGGAGTGAAACCCTAAATGAATTCCTGAGCAATGACTCTATGTAAGTCTAAACAAATTACAGGGGGTCCTTGGGCTACAAAGTCTTGACATACGACGTTTCGAGTTTACAATGCTCACTCCCATAAAAACTTAAAAAAATTGAGACATGAGTGTTTCAGCTTACAACGTTAGCATCATATTTAAAGACTATGTGGATGAACTAGTTTGGTTGTGTGTGGTGGAAGTACACGGTGTTTGAGTGAGGGAGTTGGCGAACTAGTTTGATTGTGCGCGGCACAAGTGTTCCATTTGTGTTGTTTTGTTTGGCGACTTTTTGGCCCTTATCATGGCTCCTAAATGAAAGTCAGAGTCTTCAGATGGTAGTGCTTCAAAGAAGAGTAAAGCCATCACGATGGAAGTGAAATTAGACATTGTAAAGAGATGAGAAGGAATAATGGTAAGGAATTTTTTTTAACACTCATTTTTTGTCATTTTTTCTGTTACTACAGTACAGTATATTTATGTTCTTTTCCTTTTTCTGTGGCTTAATTGTGTTTTTATGTTTTAGATTATGATATTTTAAATTTGTTAGGATAGGTAAGTGACTTAGGCTAAGGTGTGTTTTGACTTACACCAAAATTTGGGTTACATCACTGTTGTAGGAACGGAACTGTGTCGTAACCCGAGGACCCCTTGTAAAGTAAAGTTAACATGATTGTAAATGTAAGCATTCACTACCTTCCGCTTGGGGCAGGCAACAATATCAGATATGATTCAATTGATTTGATTTATCCTTGCTTATTGTCGTCCTTCTGATTTGTTGTTGCTCAGCAATAACAATTACTTTTTAATGATGTAAGCCTGTTTGAGCTTGATGTCTTACTTTTATTCACTCTGATGTGCCAGGTTTGCTTTGTCTTTGATCTCGCTAAAGTGTTTCAGTTTCTGAGGTTATTAGACTGATTCTATATTTTGCTTATGATTTTTTCCTCCCTCCTTTGTCTATGTCAATCCATAAATTCATCTACCTTCTGAATATGTTATTTTTGTAACACAGAAAAAAGAGTGTTGGGGTCAAAGCAGTAATCAACATTGGATTCCTTGAGTAACACTCTCAATGCACATGCACTCATTTATACAGTGTCCATTTTAGGACATTGTCATTTTACTGATACATAATATGAATTAATACTGGTGTTTGGTGATTGGATAATTAAAAAATGATAAAGTCCTAAATTGGACACTGTACATTCTCTTAATCTGATTTGAGTCACTATTCCATCTACCACAAATGTGTTTGGGATGTTGGAAGAGAGTAGGATTCTCCATGAGAACACGGAAAAATCAGGCACACACCACCCATACACTGAGCATGGAATCAAACTTAGGTCTCTGAAGCTATAAGGCAACACAACTAACCACTGTGCTTCCATGATAATATGGATAACACATTTTTAGTTATGATAGACAGCTTCACGATGAACATACATATAATATCCCATCAACTTTACCACATAGGAATTTGGAGAAACGTGAAATTAACTGTTATTGAATTTAATGTGTTAAATCACTTAATGATGCTGACACATTTCTTTACTTCAACTGAACTAAAAATGTTGTGCCACTTGTATTCAGCATCTGATGCTTTTCATTTCAGTGTCCAACAGAAGTAGGCCAGCATTGATGGATTCCACTTGCCCTGATACCACTTACCGTCATTTTAATGTTCTGGTGGAACCTTTGACTATGTGCATCATTGACAGCACCTATATTTATATGAAGAAAATCTAAGTGTGAATGCAGAAACTTAATCTTTAGTGACATTGTGTGGTTGAAGATTTTTTTTAACCAACTGTACATAGTTTGCTGCTCTCTAGTTGCCAAGAAAATTCTGAAAAACATAATCTAATGCCTTTCAAGCAATTTGGTTTGGCCCCGATAGCAGATCTTCAAACCACATGTCACTGATGATGTGTTTGATTTATGGACCAACAAAAAGGACTTCTTTAATTTTGCCATCAGTTATCAGTGGAAACATTGGTCTCTAATATAAAAACCCTTCACTTTTTTTATTTATCTCTTTCACAGTATTTTTCATCAGTCCATGTTTTATATGAATAGGAGAATGTAAATATCTTTGTTGGGTTGACAAGTGTTTTTTGCATTTTTTAATGCCCCAGAATCAAAAGCTTATGGAGTGGTCAGGTATTTTAATGTAATAAGACTTTTTAGCATGGCTGTCCCATTCACTAATTAAACAACAGGACGTGAGATATCAGAGCTGCATTCCTAGTGCCAGTGCCAGTACTATTTGATTATCATAGATGTTCCTATTATAGCCGCTGTACTGTAGATGTACATTTTAAATATGAGAAGAAATCACAAAAATAAGTGATTGCAATGAGTGGAACATGACTGGAAAATGTGCTTTTTATGATCAGCAGAGCAAAATCCATAAAATATACCAAAAAGTGTTCAGGAAGCAAAATCTTTGCTGTCTGGTATTAGTTTCTATAAAAAGAATTGTACTGCCCTTGTGTCTGTAGGTAGAAACTGCCCGTACTGCAAGGAACAACTATATTTAAGGCGAAATAATTGAACACTCACCCCTCTTAGCAAGAGCACTAAAGAGACAGAATACAAATTTGTGTGTGAAAATATAACTTGTTAAGACACCCTTGCCAAGCAAGACCCCGTAGGCTGTTTTAAAATCCACTCACATTCTGAGTTCAGAAACAAAGAAGCAAGAAGCCTAATTAATAAAGGATTTCAATTAAATGGCAGAATTAGTCCATGATTAAAATTTGGTTGCAAGAAATATCTGCCAGCATTGTGACCCTCAAGGAATGGAGATTGACACCACAAGTTAAATAATGCACAATATGGCAATCAATCAATTTAAATCTCACGTTATCTAGCGGCCAGCAGAATCTTAAAGCTTCTTGAAATGTGATAACATTAAGGCAAAATATATAGTAACAATTTTAAAGGAAAACTCCAGGATAGTCCTCTCATAGTATTTAAAAAAAAATTCTACCACAAATTTCACAAGGTTGGACTTTCTAGTTTTTCAGGTAGTCCTTCAATTCTGATGGTTTTCCTTTTATATCTACCTTCGGATACCAAACGTTTATTATGATGCACATTACATTTGGATTCTAGAGCAGTTATTCTTTTATCGGAAGCAGATGTCATTTGTTCTACTTCCTCGACGCAAATTGTCAGAATGTGCTTTCCTTCTTCCAGATCAGCTCCAAATACTTTATATTCTCATTCATTTTGTTTATTTTTGTTCTCTTTGTAGACTTTTGCTAGAGTTTCTTTCAACTTTACGTTAAGATTATTGCTTAAATGTACCTCCTGATTCTGTCCTGGCTCAGTTTGTTCAGTTCATCCGTTCCATGGTGTAATTCTTTTATGTTCATCTTAAGTTTAATAATCGGTCATCCGTGCAATCTTCCACATTGTGGTCTGATGATGTTATGTAAACAGTTGGCGCCAGTGCTGTTGAAACACACCAGATAGTTATGAGGGCTTTGGATGGAGACAGTGAGGTCCTCCCTGGTTTGGATTTGCAACTCGGAAATGTTTAGCTTTCACTCCCAGTCTCTCCCATATAAGCTAGTCTTACCCAATTCAGCCCTTAAATAATCAGCCTCAATCTGCACGAGGCTGCACCATGACAAGGGACTTCGGCAGCTCTTTGAGTATCTATTCTCTTATTGTTAAGATCTTTGTCTTCCATTCATTTGTTCTTCATGTTTTAGAATGAAGCAAAAATCGTGGTAAATGACAGGCATCTCAGATGTTGGTAAATTTCAAAGGACCTTAAGCTTATTGTTAAAGATTAAGAAATTCATCTTCTAAAAGATTAATTAATGTCATTAAAAAAGGCATCTGGCTTCAGTTTGAATATTGGGAATATTCCCCAAGACATTGATAAAAGTGATCCACTGAAGTCTGACTTTACTCAAAGGGCTTCTGAAACAGTCTACCAAATGAAGAAGCTGAAGTAGAAATTGTAACAACTTTTAAGAACTACTTATAAGAAATATTGGAACAGCTTATCAGTTATTGAACCAAGCAAGTTTGATTAACTGTATTGTCTCCTCTGGTTTGTGAAACATCTTATGCTGTTATGACAGTTTAAGGCTTATCAAAAACTTTTATCACCTCAGACTCTACATATGCATGTGTGCACACATAAAGTATAACCAGCAATGGTATTGTCTTGCCCCTAATGGATATGCATTG
Source organism: Polypterus bichir lapradei (assembly GCA_026402145.1). NCBI lineage: Eukaryota > Metazoa > Chordata > Cladistia > Polypteriformes > Polypteridae > Polypterus > Polypterus bichir. Next base: position 182,126 of record JANRMT010062803.1, on the reverse strand, counting down.
GTTTCTGATGAAACAGAACTGGATAAGTAGGTTAATATATGGATAGATGAATCTTTGTTTTTAAATACATTTTTATCTTGATGAGAATACAAAATTTAAGACTGCCACGAATACTGTTGAACTTGCTATTTTGAATCCCATGGTGAGGACTGCTGGAGTGTATTTTGTGATCTATTCCATCTTCACCCTGCCGCATTGTGACATGATTGTTTTCAGAGGCAACTGCAGGTATGCTGTCATTAACGTTCACTTAATATGGGAGTTTGTTTTGATCAATGCCAAATCTTTGCCCTATGTCATCTTCTTCTCTGCTACTGTGAAACCACCAAAGACTTTAAATATCTCAGTGAGCTCAATAAAAGTGACTTAAATGTTAGTGCATTATTTTATTTTAATACACCACAACATTAATCTACATGTACAGTAAGTCTATTTATTAAACTTTGCTCTGCATAGGCTAGTGGGAAACCAGAGCATATCACAGGAAGCTTCAGCTTTAGATGGGGTGTTGGTTCATCTTGTAGCACACATCCACACTCATTTTAGAGCACACAATTAGCCTTCAAGCAGTGCATTGAGATTTCATGCAAACTCTATATGTGCAGTGACCTGGCTGAGATTTGAACGAAAGGTGTCTGGAGTTGTGAGGCCACAGCATTTACCACCATACCCCCCCTGTCTCTATCATGCCCCAGATAACTGAGACTCTGGGCTGCTGTGGGATGTGTTTACTGCACAAAATGCCAGTAGGATTTTCTCCTGTTCTTAGCCGATAGAGAGTAAGAGCATTTCCCTAACTCTTCCTTTGCATCAGTAAGATAAGCTGACATAATATTGGCATGTCTCATCTCTCCTTTATGAGATATACATGGAAATAATTCCGAAGACGGGCGTGATAAAGTGGAAGGGTTTCTTAAGGGATTTATCAGAGCCGCACAGGAGAGCACAAATTGCCTCATCTAAACAACTGAAATGGGAGGCAGCCGAGTAAATGCAGCAAACGGTGTTGTTAAACTGATGGTGCTTATTCATCTTAACATAATTTATCAGCATCTGTCACAAACTGCTACAAAGGAGATTAGTTACCCTGGCATTAACAAATACGATTATTGATGTAATGTATATGAAGTCCAGCTTCCGCATGCACAAATACATCTTTGCTTTGAAAATCTGTTGTCAGTTATGTATACTTATGCCTTCGATTTAAGGTTTTTAATAGACGACTTTGGCTTAGGTTTACAGTAAGGGTGTGAGTACTGCAGGCAAATTGGTGCTGGGCCTAAAGTGTATGAATTTGAAATGAAAACGTTCTAGGGTTGTCTGAAAAAAAATTCACTTTTAAATGTATTGACATGCCTGCATGGTAAAATGAAAGCTTAACCTATATGCCTGCTAAAATCTATTTACTGCAGAATAATATAAACACAGACGATGAAGGTAACATTATGTATTAAGTTTAAAATCGGATACGATACACTCTCAGGTTGTGGTCCGTGTGAGCAGCTGTTGAGTAGCCTGAGGGTAAAAACAGTGTGAATGGTCAGAAATGGAGAAGGGAGAAGAGTAGCTGAGCAGGATGGCTGACATTGTTAATTACAGTATTGGCCTTTCTATGTCAGCGAATGGCTCAGTGCTCCATCAGTTGTTTTATATACCAGTGAGCAAACTTAAAACAGTTATAGCGTAGTGATCTCTAAATCAGATTTGAGTATGTAAAGCATTCAGAGTGTGTAGTTTGCCTGTGCTAATGCTTACCAGAAGAAAGGATTAAAGCAGAGGATGGGATGGATGGCTGGCATCAGAGATGATGGATTCAGCCCTCCTCAGACATTAAGTGGAGAAGATGGTATTAAAGCTGTGGAAGGTCAGACCCAGTGATTCTGGATGAGTAAGGATAGTTCTTTCGAGAAGCTGATGATCCTGGAAAATTAGGTTACCAGACCACACCGTGATGCATCTGGTCAGGATGCTGTCAATAGTGTAGAAATAGAAGTTCACCCGGATTTTGGTTTCCACTCCAAAGCTCTTTAGGATAAATCACCTTTTCTGAGTATGTTTAAGTATGGAGTGGTATTGACAGACAACAAAAGGCAGTCAGTGATCTGGACACCCAGGAACCTGAAGCTGGTAACTGTTTGGCCATTAATGTGCAGAGGAGCGTAACTTCATTTATTCTTCCTAAAGTCAGCAATGATCTTCTTTAGTCTTGACGATGTTCAGAGAGAGGTTGTGGTCGTGGCACCATACAGGGAGGTTTTTTACCGCTATTCTCTAGGCAGCCCCATTATTGTTGCTAATGAGGCCAATCAAGGTGGTGTCATCCACAAACTTGATGATGCTGTTTTTCCCTCATGCTTTACTACACACTCAGGTGATTAGACTGCATAGCAGTGGGATGAGGCAGTGGCCTCACATAATGCACTATGTGATATATGATGTAATAATGGTTTGCGTAACTACATTTATAGAAATACTCCCAGTGGGTAATTTTAATACAGTGTTACAACATTCACAGATGACTATTAGAATCCATTTAAATTATATAATTTATAACCCCTATGGGACAGTACAGGTTCACAAATGGTAAGTGCCCATTCAGGAGGCATTGGGATCAAGGCAGGAGCCACCTTGGATGGGACGCCAAACCATAACAGCATACACTCACATATACACCCACCTACTTGTACTAGTCTAGTTTAAAGTCACCAGTTAAGCTAACCTGTATGTTTCTGGAACATATCAGGAAAACCACAATACCAGGAGAAGAACACACAGGATATCGGTATCCATACAGACTATGACAGGGCACAGATTTGAATCCCAGACTGTGGTGATGTCAGGGTCTAGCACTGATATTATCAATTGTGGATTTTATTATAGTTCATATTATTCATATTGTAATGACAATTTTCTTAATCCAGCTTACACTTGTGGAAGTCTAGATCCTGTGTTGCTAGCATTTGGTTTAGCACATGAGCTCCCTCATTCACATACCTACAGGACCAAGTTTAAATTCATAAAAAACGTAACTCGCACATCTGTGAAGATGTGCTGGAACAACTGGGAATACCTAAAGAAAACCCCTCAGTGACAAAGGAGAATGTGCTGTGTCTGCTTGATTTATATAATTTCCATTTATGTACATTCATTCCCTGACTCTGTTACACTCCTGTACATGGTTAAATGTTACCTTTTTCATTGTGGATGGTTTCCTATTTATTAATCCTAGAGGAGTCATGACCAGAACTTTTAGGAGTATGGCAATATACTTCTGAGCCTTTTGCCATTTCTCCTTTAACAATATTTATTGCCCTAATGGAAGGTTAAGACTCAAAATACCTGGGCTTTTCCAAAAATACCCTCTAACATGTTCTTTCATCTGTGGTTCTGAAGTAGTGGGCTCTCCTGTGGCTGCAGGTAGTCCATGTTTCATTTTTACTTTTAATTGATTGTTTAATTACTTGTCCTTTTTATATTCTTCTCTAATTTTGGATTTACAACAGAACATTAGTGTTAGATTTATATTTATAGGAAAGTGTTTGATAACTCCTTTTTATATTACAGTAGATTGAAACAGCATGACAAATTGCCTGGGTCAGTAATGTTTAGCTGGGACCCAGGGTCAAAATTTTAGTTTCAAAGTAGTCTATGTTTTCTGTATGGCCTTATAGAGCAACTCTGCAAAATCTGGCCCAGATTGGTCAAAGGGTGCAGGATTGTAATACTTGCCTTGAGCCAGCAGGTGGCACTTGTGTGCAAATTGCAGCACATGCTTGAACTCAGGGACCACAAAGGTTACAAAGTATTCTGTCTTGTCTGTATTTTCATAGAGAGCAACTGTGCAAAATTTAGTCCATATTGGTTTAAGGGTGTAAGATTGTATAGGGAACATACAGTATAGACAATACAGATCTCTCTCTCTCTCTCATATATATATATACACATACATACACTGTGTATTATAGATAAATATAGTATTTTTGCCATATTTTTAGAAGTTTAACTCATTAAGTCTTTTAAATTTGTTTTTCTGTGGAGTTTGGTACCACAATTATATTTGAGCACTGACAATTAATGACATGCATAGCAGGTATCATGGCACTGAATGAAGAAGAGCAGCCTTTTATTCTTACCTGCTTGTGTGCATATTAGTAAATAATAGCAAAAATAACTAGAAAGCTAAAAAAAAATATTTAAAAGCAAAAAAAGGCCTTATGTTTCTAAAAATGTATCATAAGTACTTTGCAGTTACTGGATTGATTGAAAAAAAAAAGTAACAACTTGCCTACTTAATTGAGGGGTCTAATTAAAAGAAGAAATGTATTGGCATGAGAAAGTGTAGCCACAGGGAGCATCCAGGGGCTTAACCACTGGTCCATCTGACATAGCAACCAGACAGGCACACAGACACTTATCCTTTTATTAAAGTGGATATATAATATGAATACATTTTCCATCAAAAAATCCCTCTGCATGCCTTGCCCCAATTTGTATTTAAAATGAAGCTCTAAATACATGTCTGCTTATGTGTATGTATATACAGTATGTGTGTGTGTTCATATGTATATGCATTAGTTTTTGCTGTACATAAAAGTGTCTTATACTAGGTATGGGCTTACTTTACAGTTCTCTAACTTCATACTTGTTATTGATTTCTACTTAACAGTATCCCATTACCTTTTAGCTCCCCTATCTGAGTGATCTAGTCCCTGACCTTCATTTTAGCCATAATATATACAACTTATTAATATTTACTGGTCTCCCACTTTATTGTATAGAGTCATATCTCCTTGCTTGACTCCATATAATTATACATATTGAATATTTTTTTTCTTATTAGTAATAAAGTCTGTCATCTTGTGCAATGTTTTCTTGTTTTGTTTTGTCTTTCTGTTAAAGATTTAATATAGAGCTAAATAGAAGTGTGTTTAATACCTTATTTCTTAGCTGATCATAGCTAAAATTTGCACGGATTATTCCTTGGTGCTATTAAGCAAAATGTTATAAAAATCTTTCAGTTATGAGTAATATAGTTACTTCCCACAGTAAAAGGACAGTTTAAGACCCCCTAAAAAAATTTGAATTTTTCATTGACAACCCCATCACATTCCTCAATCCAATTTTTATATAAAGTATTCTAACAATTTCCTATTAACCAAAGAACTGTAAACATCAAGAGTTATTATTGAAAATCATCAGCACCAGGAGTTTTCTTTCATTAAAGAATGAGCACATACAGTAGAATGTGGGATTTTTACATCTCTATTATAGTACGATCATAAGCCAAGAAGGGATGAGGCTGAAGTTTTCAAGGAGAATATGTCTACATTTAAAAAAGAATTGTGAAAATTATCAGTACAGTATGGACAGAATGACAATGGAAAACATTATTAGAGCACAGTTACCAATAAGCCAGTAAAGAGTGTTCAAAGGTTACAATGCTGTTATGTGTTCTTAACAGGACAAAAAGGACACAGTAATACAGCTATACCATTCTGGTCTTTTTAAATGATCTGCCAGTATATGAAAGCAAAAAAAGAAATTCAAGTTCTCTCTTCGTGTTAACACAAGGCTGTCAGTTCAATTCCCACCTTCAGCTAACTGTGTAACCCTGAGCTACTCATGTAACTTGTTAATTATACTAGATTCTGACCTTGTGAGTCACCTTGGATAAAAGTGTTCAACAAATACATAATAACAAAAAATGTCTAAATGTTTGGCCTACTTCTGAGATGTACTCGATCTGGCTCAGCCTTTGATTCTGGATCTGCTTGTCTCTCGACTTTTTTATATGTAAAGATATGAACATTAGCTGACTGTTCCTTAGTCCACTCCTGGGAACAAACTTTTTTTAGTGCCTCTGCAATACTGTCTGCCTTTATGGCTAATTAAAAGGCTCTGCCACTGTGCAGTGTTAAACTCACAGTCATTCTTTTAATACTCATATTATTGGAGTCTACTGTGATGAATCCTCACCAAGTGTGATTCCTTTTTTGTGTCTGGTGTGACTATGAGAATCTCTAGTTTCATGTAAAGAAGGTAACGGAAAAAACACTTACATAAAATCAATGGATCAATTCATAGATACTTTTAGCTTATCCTCTCAATTCAGTTGGTTCTTTTCCATTAATGTATCCACTTTTGTAAACTAAACCTTTTAGTCTGGTAGTCTGGTGATGTGGAGCTGGATGCCAGAAACACCATATTGTGTTGGTAATGACAAATATGTATTGAGATTTTTCAGGTAAGAAAGACTGAAATTTCAAGGTAAGGTTGTTATTCTCACTTATCATGCTGTTAGAGACCCATACTTCAGTACTTTTTTGTAGCCCCTTTGGCTTCAAGTCTTCTTGGCTAAGAGTCTACAAGCTTTGCACAGCTGGATTTAGTAAGATTAGGTTTTAGGGTTAGGGTTTTGCAGGTTCTCTCAAGTTCCATTAGATTGGATGGGACATGTCTGTCAACTGTCATCTTCAGGTCTCTCCACACATTTTATGCTTAATGGCAGTCAGAGTCCCAACGCCATTCCAGTGTTGTCCTGGCTGTATGCTTCAGGTCATCGTCATGCTGAAAATTCTCTCTCAGTTTTTGGCTGCTGTCTCCCTGTCCCTGCTGCTAAGTGACATGCTCTCAGAGTTCTTGAAACAGTCACATGTTAGCTACTCTATTATAACTGCTCCTAAGATGGTCATCATTATGACATGTTCTCTCATCTCAGCAGAGGACATCCAAAGCTATCTTGGAGTGATCATTGGGTTCTTAGTATCCTCCTTGACCAAGCTCCTTCTTGTCTCAGTTACTCAGTTTGGCTAGACAGACAAATCAAGGAAGAGTCCTGGCATGCTCAACCAGATAATTTCCTCAGAAGAGAAATATGAAGTGCAACAATGAACAAAATTCAGTTTGAATAATGATTTTTGGTGTATGGTCTAGATTATGCCTAGGCTACCATGAAAAACTATCAGCAGTTGAATGTCTTTACTAAAGAGAGGCTACAACTTCTTCCTGGGAACACTCAAAGCTTTGAAAGTGTTTTTGTTACCCTTACCCTGATCTGTGCCTAATCAAAATTTGGTCGTGGAAGTCTACAGAGAGTTCCTTGGACTTCATGGCTTAGTTTTTGTCTGGACATGATGTGTGAAATGTAGACTTTATATACATAGGTGTGTGCCTTTCTACATGATATTCAATCAGTCCAGTTTCCAAAGGTGGGCTCCAATCACGTTCTAGACGCATCTCAAAGATAATGAAAGCAAACCTTTCCGAAAACATGTTTTTACTTTTGTCATTATGGGTTGTTGAGAGTAGATTGATGCGCAAAAGGGGAAAATTCATCCGATTAAAATTAAATCTATAACATAAGTGAAGGTGAAACTGAAAAAGTCTGAATCTACTGTGGATATCAGACATATTTATCAATGCCAAACATGCCTCTAGTCTATCAAATGTTCAGTAGTTATCCATGTACATATCTAGGACAGTGAAATGACATGTATGTGCTAATCAGCATACAACACATCACCGTGATCAGAGGGTTTTACTTTCCCACCTCTAACCTTCTGTCTTACTTATCTGAAATGACTCATAGCCAAACACTACAAGTCGACAAAGATGATCACGGATAAGATAGGGTTAGCTAGGCCCGGAACCCTTATACGAACATATTGAGACAATTTGGAGATGCCATTTATTATAATATTCAAGTTTTTGGGATTTAAGAGGAAAGTAGATTGTTAAGAAGAAGTGGATTGGAACACAGTACCCTGACAGTGGAATAAATGGATGAATGAGCTATACAATTACAGTTGGAGGGAAAGATACTTTATGGTTCTTTGGTACATAACCTTTTAATAATTTCAGCTAACTGGCCATTCATGGATAATATACTCAACAAAATGGATATTGCCCCAAATGTTCTTTGTTCTTGACCTTGAATTTCCTCAGGCATGCATTTGCAAATAGGAAAAGATAAACAGTAGAACAATCAAATAATTTATAATAAATACGCACGAGTAAGCATATCAATTAAAATGTAATGTGTTTTGGAATGAATTTGGGTGGCATTATGTTTTACAGTCGACAAAAGTAAACTTTGGCTATCAAGAAATTTTGCTTTTTTAACATATTTGCATCATTGCGTTCAGATAGTGCAGTGCCTCCTAATGTCATTAAAGCTTATGGGGATGTACATAATTAATGTTCAACGCCTCAGTAGAGATTCTAATGGTACTTGTAGGTCAATATAAAACTGAATATTGCTCATTAATCAGAATCCATGTTATGTTTTCTGAGTAGATTTTATACAAAAGAGAAAACAGCAATTAATTAAAAAAAAAAAAAGTTTGAACTGCAATGTTCGCTCTGCTGCCTCACATGCACCTAATCTTTAGTTTTTTTTCTATTATTATGCTTGCTAGAAAAATGTTGGAAAATAAGCAAATAAAACTTTAAAATGGGAAAAAAAAATAAGTAAGCAAGATAAATAGATATGAAAATTACTGTTCAGATTGAATAGATAAGGAAAGGCACTAAATAAATTAGACATGTACTGTAGGTAAATGACGAGGTGATACAGAGTAAAGACAAAGCACTTGTGCCAAAATGGTGTCATGACAACAGGCTGGCCTTAAACATCACCAAGACAATACAAATTATTGAGCATTTTCAGAGGTCTTGGGAAGGTAAACTGGTGTAGCAACAGTGAAAAATGTTAGCTAAATTCAGTTTCCGAACCACGTCAGACTAATTTAATTGAGGTCATGCTGTAAAAGAATCAAAAGCACCTTCATACTCTAAAGGAGCTGTGAATGGGTAGGGTGATATTTTGGAATCACTTCAGGAAATGTCCACTCCAGAGATATGCAGGTTAAGTGGATTGGAGAATCTAAATTGCCAACAAATGTGTGTTCAGCCTGTCCAATCAGGGATTGTTCCTCCTTTGCCCCTATTGAGAGAAGCTGATCATTCGCCAGTCCTGAAGCGTGAAACTAGAATCCGAATCAAAAGGCAGAAAACAAAATCAGAACACTGAGAAAAAGAAAAAAAACGAGAAGCACACATTAAGTGTTTAGTTTTATCCAAATATGATATCAAAATGGTGCTTAATATGACCCTTCACAGGGTCCCACTAATGACGTAATGTGAGCACACACTAATGAGAACTTCTAGAAGGGTGACTCGGCATTGGTTGATGCTTGAATCAACATGATCAATGGCTGAATCAGCAAGATTGTGCCACCCATCAATGTTCAAAATGGTGCTGCGATAAGATGTTAAAGAATTGTCAAGAACCAAGACAGGATAAATGAAATGTTTGATTAATATTCCTCAACCTTAGGTACCCCATAATAACCACCAAGGATTCCAACCAATTCCTCAGGAAAGCACTAAAGAAATAACACCAATCACAATTGCTGGAATAGGCTCGAGCCTCCTCATGACACTACCATGGATAAGCAGGTTTGGGGAAGGCATAGAAGGATGGAAGTTTATTTAACATTTATGAAATATTTTTACCTTTCGCTGCAATGGTTTTTTGTTGGTAATCATGGTACAAGAAATGTACAGTGAGTAATATCAGAGATGCGACTATGCAAAGGCCATTCTGTTATTCTTATTCCCTTGCATACAATGTTGTATTACAAACTCAATTTATGTGAATTTTATGATGTATTGATGTTTTTAAATTTATTATCATATATGTATGCAATTTCTGTCATGTTTCTTTAAATATTCCAGTATTCTGTGTGTTTTGTGGGTGGCCCCCCATAAGGGGGGCCACCCTGACATCACCCGCCTATTTAAAGCCCAGAAGATGGGAGCACAGGCAGCATTTCCATTGAAGTTATTGCCACTTCTTTGCTTTTTGCTAGCTATTTGATTAATTTTGCTATTGAAACTCAACTCCTTTCTGCTCCGTTTACCTCCTTTTTATGATTTGTTTTTTGGTTAAATAAATACTTTTTATTTATAAATCATTATTGTTGCCTTTTGCTAGTTTCCCCTCCATTGTGTGACATTTTTGAAATATTAAGTATTCTTTTATTTTAGGTGCTTTTCCTTTTTATGGTCTCATTTTGGGTTTACTATTCAGAAGAGTTTTTTGTTAGTAATTCTTTTGTTAGTGCTCCTTTCTGTTAAAATGTTTGGCTAATTATTTTCATTTTTCAGTTGTTTACTGACCGAATAGAACAATAATTTCATGTTTAACATCTTTAGAATTTTCTTTTTCTTTCATTTTTATTTTGTTCAATTAACACATTATTATGTGGCATTCTATAAGCTTGGCAGATTCTTATGGTTTTGGTCATCCCATTTTGTAAATCATCTATCCATCCATCCATTTTTCTCACCCACTTATCTAGAGCTGGATTGCAGGAAAGCTGGAGCCTTTCCCAGCAAGCATCAGGCACAAGACAGGAACGATCCCTGGGCAGGGTGAAGGCAGAAATACCCACACATCAGAGACCATCATTGTCAGTTTACCTAACCTGCATCTTTCAGGCTGTGGGAGGAAAAAAGAGCACCAAGCATAAACTTACACAGTTAAGGGGAGAACATGAAAACTCCACACTGGGAGCACCCGGTACTTGATCCCTGGTCTCCTTGATGTGAGGCAGCTGCATTACCACTGCACCACCATGCCACACTTTACAAATCCTAATGAAAGACTTTCATGCAATTCAGGGACTCTTGTGAATCCAAAAAAGTGGCTCATTTTAAAGCAGTGAGCATTGTGACTGGAAAAAGAAAAGACTTTAAAGGGGTTCAGACTGAACAGGAGAAACAAACTGCCTGGCATTTAAAACAAAATGAAAAGATCAAAGTGCAAAGCAGGAATCTAAACCTAACTACAATGATACAAACAAGCCCTAATGAAGATTTTATTAGCAAACAAAAATGAGTTAATTTCCTCACCTCCCACCTCCCTCTATGTTGGAAAATATATTGATCAGTTTCAAGGATTTAGACAGCATCTCTACAATATATAAAACCATTTTACAGTCCCTCCCTTTCAAAGATCCAAGAGGGCAATGGGAAAAGGATCTCTCACTCAACATATCAGAAAAGGAGTGGAAGGTAGCAATGTAGAGAATTCGCTCGAGTGCCATATGCACAAAGCATACAATTATTCAACTCAAAATTATATATCGAGCGCAACTGTCTTGCTTAAAATTGTCCAAAACATTTCCAGAGCAAGATTCAATTTGCAAATGCTGCAATCAAGTCCCAGCCTCACTGGGCCACATGTTTTGTGCCTGCACCAAATTAACATCATTCTGGACCAACATTTTCAAATGCCTTTCAGACAGCCTTGGTGTCACAATCCATCCTAATCCACTAACAGCCGTGTTTGGTGGACTCCGAGGTGGGCTTAAAGTGGAGAAGGACAAACAAACTGTGATTGCATTCACTGCACTATTGGCATGTAGACTTATCTTGCTCAACTAGAAGAATCCTAACTCTCCCCTTTTAAGTCAGTGGGTAACTGATGTTATATATTATTTGAAATTGGAAAAAATAAAATTCTCACTTAGAGGATCTGTGCAGAACTTTTTCAGACCCTGTCAGGATATAATCAATAACATTTTAGAATAAGCTTTTAAAGCACTGAGGTAGCAGATTCTCTCCCTATTCTCTTATTTTTTTACTTTATCTTCCCTACTCATCTATATTCACTTATTAATTTATCTATTTACTTATTTTTACTAGGTTTAAGTTTTATTCTGCTGCCCATGCTCTCTTTCTCAGGGGTGGGGGTTGATTTGTTTTCAATCCTATTCTTGTACAATTGATCTATTTGTATGGAATGTTGTGTGATTTCAATAAAATCAATAAAATTAAAAAAAAAAAGAGTTAATCCCAGAGTTACCATAACAAGCACATTACCCTGACATCTTTTATAAGGCGGTGAGATGATGTCATATGTAACTATTGCCAATCATGTGGTGGCAATGCTGCCATTATTATAAGCAGAATGGCTACTGATATGTCAACAAAACACAAATGGCAGTGCAAAATACAGGTACAAAATATCACCTTGAAATGAAAAACTAAAAAAGAAATGGTCAAAAATGAAAAAAGTAATAGCATTCAAAATTTAAACTAGACATGTCCACAAACTATTATGACAGGCATGTGTATCATCCTTGTATACTTTGGTGAACACTCATGCTGTTTGTAGTGAGACCTGGTTTTTGCCTCACTCCTCCTGCTGCTCCGTCAAGGTTCCCAGTCTTGCTTAGTGTCATTCTGATGGTGACGTCATCAGCACTGATGATACCAAACATTGAAAGAGGCCTGCAAATCTGGAGATGCTGTCCTGGAGTGTATTGTGACTTCCTAGGAATTTGGTTCTCACTGCTTATTTTTGATTGGTTGGTCACTCCTCTCAACTTTAGTGTCCCACACTATGTCCGATGATCTATGTAACTTCTGATTGTGGGTCAGTACTATCCCAGAGCCTTAAAATACTTTTGTTTTGTCACATAGTAATAAATGACTAATGGATGCAAGTCCTTAAATCCCCTGTTTTCAAGTGTCACCATCGTTTGCATGAATTGGTTTAATTTGGGATTCGATATCTTTTTACACCAGAAGGCAGCGGGTTTTATCACTTCACATAAACACAAACTTAAGTGCAATTCTTCTGCCCGATTCTTGTCTTTATAAGAAAACAGCTTAAAAAGATTTGACCAAGATTACTGTAATAGTGAAGAAAATTAGACAGGGCAAGCGCTTTCTGCATTAGGATAAAAACTGCTGATAATGGAGGATGGAAAACACATTTCTAGTGTGCACACAATCCAGAGAAAATAAACTACTCGAAATCTACAGTCATTAAGAACAAGGCAAGACCAAATCTGTCTGACTGCAACCCCTCCTGGGAATGCCACACTGCGCTTCATTGAAGGTTAGTGTCCATAATTTGGTGGAATTCAGCCAAGGTCTCATGTGTGGTCTCTAATTGGTGATGACACATCAACATGGAGATCCTAGTCCAAGGTCAGGGGGGATAAGTGGATCAAAATACAGCAACAGCAAGCACCACCATGGGATAGCTGACTGCAAAGGTCTCCACTGTTATTGATACAATATGAGCAGCCTTACTGTTGTATACTCTTAAATGTTTTGTTGTTTTTCTGTAATGTATATTCTTTAATTTACTGGAATCCAGTTTCCTTTTTTGTTTAGTGATGTGGCTTTTTTACTTAGTTACTGAAATAATAAAATATAAGTATGAATTACAGTAATTTAAATTAAATTGTAAATTAAATCTTAAATGTGAGTAAAGAAATGACAATTAAATGGTGCCGTTATCTTTAATAAATCAAAATTCATGAGCTGCGGTGGGCTGGCGCCCTGCCCGGGGTTTTTTTCCTGCCTTGTGCCCTGTGTTGGCTGGGACTGGCTCCAGCAGACTCCCCTGAACCTGTAGTTAGAATATAGCGGGTTGGATAATGGATGGATGGATGGATGGATGGAAGTTTATGAGCTTCTTTTTTTTAAAACAACTCTTTTTAGGAATGATAACCATGTAAGTATCAGATGTGGTAAATAATTGAGATTTGAAAACACCTTATCAGTGGGAATGAAACAGAAAGACTCTGATTGATGTATGTAGGTGGTCAGATGTTGAGCTTTACTGTTAACCTGAAGCTATTCCATCACATTTTAGTTGTGGTTGGAGTTGATGATATTGTAAATGTGCATTTTTGTACATTTTTCTATTAGGGCCCAGTTCTTTGCTAAAGCAATACTGAGCTTGCAGCATCACAAGTTCTATAAAACAGATTTCTATGGGAATGAAGTAGTGAGTCTTTTCAAAAACTCATTCAGTAAGCGGAAGGATTGATTAATAGATTAATTCAGCATTCATTTAGCAGTAATTTAGGTTGTAAAACTGTTAAAAACATAATTCTTTAGGACCTATTTGTGATTGCCTAAATTGACTTTTTGATTTACTGCATGTGGTTAGAAACTTAATCCATGTATGATTTTAAAAAATTACACCACATACAGTATACCAGTTTAACCCCATATGTATTAAACCATACTATATTTTCCATTGATTTGGCACCAAGGACCAACAAAAACCTAAATGAGGGTGGCATTTACTTTTACTGAGGTGTTAATTGTTACTGAGGTTTTGTTAGCTTTTATATTCCATTTGTGTATTCTTTGAGTTTTCATGTTTATTTTTTTCTTATTTTGAATTAGACAGTAGAAGTATTTCCCAATTTACAGTAGAATCAAAATATTCAGACCCCTTTCACTTCCTCCACACTTTAATGTGTTGTAGAGTTATTTTAAGTGGATACATTTTCCATTTTAATCTAGCAGTTTACACTTGATAACCCATAATGACAATGGGAAACATGTTTTCGGAACAATTTGCAATTTATTAAAAATCAAACCTGAAATCTCTCTTTCATATAACTATCCAAACCCTTAACTCGGTACTTTGTCACAGTTTTGAGTCATCTTGTGTAAGTCGGTACAAGCTTTGAATATCTGGATTTCGGTAGTTTGTAACATTGCTCTTGGCAGATCCTCTCGAGTTCCATTAGATTGGATGTGAAGTGTCTGTAAACTGCCCTCTTCATGTCTCTGCACAGATGTTCTAAGGGGTTTAAATTTGGTCTTTGGCTGGGTCATTGAAGGGAAGCCAAACTTGTCCTTGGGTGACTCCAGAATTGTCTTGGCTGCATGTTTCTGGTCATTGCTGTGCTGAAAGGTGAACCATTTCCCTAGTCCGTGGCCACATGCAGTCTGGAGCAGATTCTTTTCAAGGTCCTTTCTGTATTTGTCTTCATTCGCTCTTTGATCAATTCTGACCAGTCTCTCTGCCCCTGCCACTGAAAAGCACCTCTCATAACATGATGCTGCCATCACCGTGCTTCACTGTAGGGATGGAATTAGGCAGTTGATGAGCAGTACCTTTTACTCAAGAATGTCTTCTGTCTAGTCACACCTAATTAATGGAATGCTGCTCAGATGGTCGTCCTTCTGAAAGGTTCTCTCTGAAGCTTTGTTGGAGTGACAGTTGGTTATTGATCACCTCCCTGACCAAGACCTTGCTCAACTCTGGGAAGAGTCCTGGTGGTTCCAAACTTCTTACATTTCACAATTACCAAGGCCGTGGTGCTCCTGGAAACATTCAAAGTTTTAAAAATGGTTTTGTACCCTTGTCCTGATCTATGCCTTGCGACAATTTAATTGTGGAGAACTACAGAGAGTTCTTTGGTCTTCATGACTTGGTTTTTGTCCTGACGTGAAGTTTGAATTATAGGACCTTATATACACAGGCGTGTGCTTTTCTAATTGATGTCCAATTAGTTCTGTTTAGTGAACTCCAAATCAAGTTCTAGGCACATCTCAAAGATAAGGAAAGCCAACAGGGTGGCACCTGACCACAATTTGGAGTGCCGCAACAAAGAGTCTGAATGCTTACATGAATGAGAAATGTCAGATTTTGGGTTTTAATAACTTTGCAAATCTTTCTGAAAACATGTTTTCACTTTCTAAATATAGGTTATTGAGTGGGAATTGTTAGTCGAAAATGTCAAATGTATCCACTTAAAAAAAAAAAAAAAATCTACCACACAATAAAGTGTGCAGAAAGTGAGATGGCTTCCGTACTTTCTGAGACCGCTCTGGTTTGGTTTTTGCAAGCATGCTACAGTTTGCTAAGGATTAATATTTGTATGCTGTGTTTAATACTCCAAAAAGGTGTCTGTAATTCCCCCTCAGTCAGACTTACTCATTCCTCATTTTTCCATTAAAGGCATGTATTATTTGAATCAAAACAAAGACTGTACAGACAACCAAAAAAAGGCTTAATAAAAATGGCTGAGAAATTGTACATCAAATACAGATTTGTCACCTTCATGAAAATCAATCAGTGAACACCATTACAGCCTCAGGGAAGTATTAAGAGCTTGGCACAAACTCTACATGCAGATCAGGAATCAACTAAGTCACAAAATTAAACTGTAGTTTTCAAAAGCCTTCAGTAAAAAGCATCTTGGAAACAAAAAATAGAGCCTGGCCTTTTCTCACCGGGCATGTCATAAATCAACGCTGTAACTGTTTTTCTTTATCTTTCTTATTCAAATCATTCTTAAAATAATCATCAATCTGTTTTTTTTAAAGAAAGAAAAGAAATTTGCACCATGGAAGAATTTTGTTTAACAAGGCCTCATATAAGATAAAAGGTGGATTAAGTTGTACCCAGTTAAACATGAGTGTGACATTTATTCAACATTCAAGTATCTGCTTAAATAGTTAACAAATATTGCTTTTCTAAATCTCACAGAAAGATGATGATTAGATTATTAGATTAGATTAGATAAACATAAAAAAGAGGATGAGGCAAGGTGAGGTGTTGGGGTACCTCCACAGCATAACTCTGATTAAATAAACAAAAAAATGAACAGTCTCTGTCATTAAATAAAATACAGCAGATGACAGATGGCTTTAATGCTTCTGAAGAGGAGCACCATCACTCTCAGTTGCCTGCCAACTTCCAGCCTGCTGTCTGCTTATATTGGGTAGGAGGCACAAGAGACTGGACTTCCGGGAGTGCAGAGGAAATGATGTCAGTCATCTGCTGGGCGGTGGTCTTCAACTATGCAGGTGGTAAGGAAGGTGACATTAGAATCCACCCCTCCCATCATCTGTGTGCAAGTGCTTATCAGGTTTGAACCCTGATGGTGTCCACTAAGAAATTGTCTGAAATATACAGTATATGTGTACACTAGCCATGATACCTTTCAAAGATAGGTAATAGAAATAAAAAAAAAAAAAGTGTTATCTCTTGCCCTACGTGTACCTTCAGCACCTTTCCTCTGTATTTACATGTGTGAATGTCTCTTCACCGGTGCTCCCTCTCTTGAGCAACTTTCCATAAAGTCTGCTTCTCAGATTCTGTCATAATTTTCAAGGGATCTTCTTCTCTGCCTGTCCGGTCTTATTCTTGCTGTCTTTGAAGGTGACTATCTCAGCATGACTCAAACACCTTTACTCCTCCTTGTGCATCTCACACTGGTAGTATCTCTTTTGTCTCATCACCAAAGCCAAACTGACCAATCACACCAAAAGCCAGACTGACCAATCCGATTGCTCTGAGGGACTGGACAAACAGACCATAGTATTTTATTGTATACTAGATGTATAGCAGATTGAGAAATGGATATACTGTACCCACATATGTGTTTATTGTATATGTCTGTTATATACATGTGTGCACACACACTCAGTGCATGTTCAGTTGTTCTTCAGCCAGACATTTAATGGACAATATGTGTGATCCATGACGCTTTGACTGTGGTATGATGTTATGGCCAGATGTGGTAGTTCCAGAAACAGATGCCTTCCTTAGATTTTCATTCACCACAATCTCTAGAATTTGCAGAAATTAGTGAGCTAAAGAAAAAAGAAACATCAGAAGAGATTATGTTGACTCATTCATGATAACAGAAAGGCACACAAATAACAGCTCTTTATAAAAGTGGTGTGAGAACTCGAAGCAGATAGGCTAGAGCAGTAGAAGACCCATGCCACCTTCTACTCCTGAATGTTAAGAACAGAATGATGAAGCTACAATTTCATTTGATCACTAAAATTAGACAATTAAAGATAGGAATAAAGGTTGTCTGGTCTGCTGAATTTCGATTTCTATTAAAACATTTTTAAAATCTGTACAGATTTTTTTCAAAACATGGCAGGATCTAATTAGTAATATTTTAAAATAAGCTCTTAAAGCACAGAGGAAGCAATTATTTCTGTATTTCTTTTTCTTCTCCATTCATCTCTATTGGCTTATCAAACTTATCAATTTAGGTATGTTTACAAGCCTTAAATTTTACTTTGTTGGCCTTGCTCTCTCTCTCAGGGGTGGGGGTCGACTTGTTCTCAGTTCTACTTTTTGTAAAAATTGATTGATTTGTATGGAATGATTGTAATAAAATTAATAAAATTTCAAAAAAAAAAAACAAAAAAAGAAAAGTACATTTATTTATTTGGCCGACACTTTTATCCAAAGCACCTCACAACATTTGAGAAACAATTGGTTACATTTCTTTGGCTTTTCCATTTGGAGCACAGGCGAGTAAATTTACTTGCTCGGGGTCACACCGTGTCAGTGGTGGAATTTGAACCCTCAGCCTCATGGTTTGAAGTCCAAATCCTTAATCCAACAGCCTGGGGTGGTAGGCTCAGTATAAACAGAAAGAATCCATTGACCCATCATGCCTTGTTTCTGGCTGGTGTGTGGGTGTGTGAGTGTGTGTGCCCTGCGGTGGGCTGGCTCCCTGCCTGGAGTTTGTTCCTGCTTTGCGCCCTGTGCTGGCTGGGATTGGCTCTAGCAGACCCCCGTGACCCTGTGTTAGGACATAACGGGTTGGATAATGGATGGAATATTTTCCAGATGGATATTTCTAGAAGGATATTGCACCATCTCACAAAGCATGCATCATCTCATGTCGGTCTACAACCATGGCAGTAACTTCAGTTTACTCTAGTATCCTACACAATACCCAGACCTCATTCCAATAAAGTGCTTTTGAGATGTGATGGAAGAGCAAGTACACAGCATGCATGTGTGGCCGACAACTCTACAGAATGCTCAGTGTGATGCTACTGAGTCAGCATGGACTACATGGATCACTAAGAAGTGTTTCACAGGCAGGGCCTGTTAAAGCCCATTGCGGCACTTCCTGTGTGATTTTGGGCTATACAAAAATAAACCTTATTGTATTGTATTGTATTTCCAGCATTTTGTTGAATCCATACCTTAAAGGATTAAGGCTGCTCCTAGCTGCCAAAGGTGGGTCACTACCCAGTGTTCGGCAGGACAACCTAAAAAGTGGTCAATCTGTATTTTTTGTATGAGGCACAATAATAATTGAATTCATCCAATGCCTCACTGTCGCACACATAGCAGGTTCTGATGGGATTTTTTAATGATTTTCTGATCCTTGTTTCTAGTAATTTGAATTTGATTATTCCAGGTGACATACTTTATCTGATGGAATATATCACTTGTGAAATATTTCTTATTTTGTTCATTAGCATTCGAGGCAGTTCCCATTATTCTAGTTTTGGTGCCACCCTGAGCATCACCTGACAAGAGGCGGAGGGTTACCTTGATTTTCTTTTTTTTTTTTTTCACCACTGCCTGGAACAGGCTATTTAATTTCTAATGAGGTTTAAAATAAGATGGTCAGGATTGCAGTGGCATCCTATCTCTATTGATCTGCAGGGATCAGAGCCTTGCACAACTCCATTAGTCTTTCTAATCGATAGATCCTAATCAAGTTTTAACCCTACAACAACAGACAGCGTGATTTTGTTTTGACTGGACAGAGTCATTAATAATGTCAGCAAGGAGAGGCAGGAGCAGGCCCTTTACAATAACTAGTTATTCACTTTAATATGGTTGTAAATTAAGATGAAAATAAATCTGGCTTGTTTAGCAAAGCAGATTTTTGAGATTCTAACATTTGCTCTCAGAATCTGGCTGCCTGCTGCTTACCCGCATCTGTCCGATCCTTCAGGCAAGATAAAGTAAATCCTTGGGCACCTGGCAAGCAGTGAACATTCATTTTAGTTTAATCAGTTTATCATAGTTTGATATTACGTAGTGCAATGTTTAATTCTGTTTTCCTGTCTATTTCACAGAGTTACAGTGAAACAATTCTAACGCCAAAGCAGGAGTGATAGCAAGAGACTTTTTTTTTCTTCCTCATTATTCTTATTATGAAGGGCACCTTGTCAATGCAATGCATGAAAAAAGTGGGGGGAAAAAAGCAAACTCTGCCTGAAATTGTCCTTTACTCTGTAGTGACGTCACCCCGTGCCAGTTTAGCGATGCCCAGAGCTGTAACTATACAAATTACTGCTGTGATGCCAGACCTGGACAGACAGGCAGGAGACAGATTTTGCCACCCTACACTTGTTTATTTACAACTGGGGGGAGCTTCACCCTGCTTCCCACAGCACAGTGCACCAATCACCACACAACACACAATTCAGTCCCTTCCTTGTGGCCAGTCCATCTACCTCCACTCCTCCTCAGGCTTTGTCCTCTTCCTCCAGATTCTGGCCCACCAAAGGTGGGGACTGGCCACTTTTTATAGGGCACTCGTAATTACTCCAGGTGCCCAACAAGCTTCTTCTGGCCACACTTCTGGATGTGGTGCAAGTGTGGCCAAATAAGGCCCTGGAAAGGTCTATGCACCCCCTGGCGGGGACCACGGGTTCCAACAGGGTTAAACTCCCATGCTCATGACTCATGGCCCTCTGTCTGCCTGGGGGAGAAACAGTCTGGAAAATACTCTCTCCCCCGGTCCTTCCACACTCTGGGCGTCCCAGCCATTTAAGGGTTCTAGCTGTCCTCCACACTGCGTATGCTTATATATTCTGGCTAATACCATGTCATTTATGTAAGATGTAAGATGTGTTTTTAATCCAGGCAGTGTCTTTCAATGATTAATGATCTTTATAATTCATAATAAAGTCACAACACTGTGATAATGATTAAGTTTTGTCTAAGAAGCAGATGGCATGTAAGCAACAGTGTTCTCTTCTGCTTGTAATCATCCGAATATTCTTTTTTAAAGACAATCAAAAGGTGCACAATTAGAAGTTTTTGGGAAAAGTGATTTTATTCAGTAGTAGTGTTAATTAATATCTAACGCTACACATCCCGTACACTTTCATCAACCCTTGCAGTAATGCTGCAAATTTAGATTAAGGTTTGGACCCTGGCTTTGAAATTGTTTATTTATTTATTTATTTATTTATTTAAGCAGCTTTGCCCTTTAAACCCAACATGAACTCGGAGGCAGAGGCGTGTGACCTTTTTGAAAGCATTTATTTAAATAAATAAGGTAATAAAGGAAGGTCACACTGGGACATAAGTAACAAGCAAGAATAAGTACATGAAACACTTGTAAATCATGCCCAGACTTAATTTAACTAATGCCAGCCAGACTCGGCCTATTTATAGTTGATTTCCATTTCCATTTGATGCTGCTTCACGATTACAGTCAAGAGTCCAGTGCTTAGATCTTGGTCTGATCATTATCTGTGTGGAGCTTTCATGTTCTTTTCAATGTCCATAAGGCTTCTTTTCCAGGTACTCTAGCTCTCCCACCATTAATAGGTGACTTTACAAAAAAAAAAATCGATTTTGTGTGTATCAGGTGACAGACCGATGCCCTGCCCAAGGCTTGTTTTCACTTTACACCTAATGCTGCCAGAACAGTCAATGGTTCCCAATGGCCCTGAAGAGGTACAGGTGGGTTTCAAAATGGCTGAATGTCAGTAGATGCCTTTAGCAAAGGCGACTTAGATTGTTACATTTGTATAGTGCTTTTGTATACACTCAAAGTGCTTCACATAAAGACTGGGGAACCACTTCAACCACTACCAATGTTCAGCATCCACCTGGCTGATACAGCGGCAGTCATTTTTGCACCAGTGTGCGCACCACACATGGGTTATTAATTGGTGAAGGGGTAAGAGAGATGGGGGATAAACAACACAGTGATGGGCAATTTAGACAGGGCATCAGGGTACACGCCACTCTTTTTGATGGATGCCCAGCGATCCTTTGTGACTAAACAGAATCAGCACCTCGTTTTAACTTCTCATCCAAAAGACGACACCTTTTTTTCTCAGCCCAGTGTCCCTGTCACTGCAATTAGGCATTGGGGTCTACACACATACCACTTGGTAAGCATCCCTTCAACAGCACCTCTTCCAGCAGCAACTCAAGCGTTCCTGGTTGGTCTCCCATCCAAGTACCCAATCATGCTTAGCTTCAGGTAGATGACCTCTTCTGAGTGCAGGTAGTATGGCTGCTGGCCATGCTTACAAGATAAGAACACATTATAAAAACAAAATTTATTTATACAACTCATTTTTATACGTAAGTTTAATTCAAAGTACCTTACCAGTAGTAAAAAAAAAAAAAAAAAAGAAAAATAAAGAAAAGAAAGCAGTAAAATGGAACAATCCCTAGTTTGTAAGTTTCTAAGGGTAAAATGTTAAAAGTCAGTGTCCGACTTAATATCGTATGCTCAGATGGCCAGAGAGGAGAGGGGGAAACAAAACTCCAGTTGGCATGGATGCTTTAAAACATTCACCTTTAGTGTGTTTTAACGTCTAAGTCCATCTGAGCCTCTACTGTTTTGAAGTATGACAAAGTAATTCAGTATTATCTACATAAAGCTTGGGTTAGCTTATCCCTAACCAAGGACCTTCTTGCCCAGTAACACATTTTGGCTGGATGGCCTACTCTAGAACGAATCCTGGTCGTTTCAGACCTTTTCCTTCTCACAATTACTGAGGCCACTGTACTCTTAGGAGTGCTCAAAGTTTTACAAATAGTTTTATACTATCTTCTTGATCTATGCCTTTCCACAGTTGGATTACATACGTCTGCAGAGAGTTCCATGGACTTACTTCATGGCTTAGTTTTTGTCCTGCCATGAACTGTGAATTGTGGGACCATATATACTCAGGTGTGTACCTTTTTAAATGATGTCCAATAATTCAGTTTGCCACAGGTGGACTCCAATCAAGTTCTAGACACATCTCAATGATAAATAAAAGCAAACAGGATGGATGGGGCTACAATTGGGAGGGCCACAGCAAAAGGGTCTGAATACTTCTATGAGTGAAAGTTTTTGATTTTTAATTAATTTTCAAACCTTTGTAAATTTTTTTTTTAATTTTTCAATGTGGGTAATTGAGTATAGAGCAAAAAAATAGCAAATTTATCCATTTAAAATTAAATCTACAATGTGCAGAAAGTGAAGTGGACTAGATACTTTATGAAATCCCTGTATCTGCTTGTTACAAAAAGTCTTAGAAGACTGGATAACTGCTGTGGTACTTGTCAACTTTCCCAGCTTCAACTGCAGTTGCTAATGTAGAGCACAGAAATGTCAAATGACTTGAGCCTGCACAGGATCACATGATAGTTCAGATGAAAACAACGGGACTTGAAGTTTTGTGGTTTAAAGTTCCCAATGTCACATGTCTGTCTTCACCTCCCATTGTGGTTTTCCACCCACTTCATATTTTACAGACTCTGCTTTGTTTTATTGTGTGTTTAAACAAATCACTATCTTTATGCATTTTGTAATTAATAATTTGTAATAGTCCGTCCTGTGTATTTGTTGCAGTGCTTTGAGGCTAAAGTGAGTGAAGAGCACTATACAAAAATAAACTGAATTGAACTGAATATTCACTTCAGTCCAGAAACTGCCACTAAGCTCTCTTCCATTTATTTACAACCCCAAACTCAGAAGTAGCCTATAAGCCTTCTTATTATTTCCCTTCCAGACTAAGTCATGGGACACCTTGTGAGGTAAACAGTAAGTTTAGTAACCCAAAGCTATAGAACCCACTGGCAGCCCCTTAGATTGTTGAACGCTGCAACCCTGAGGTCTTCTTAATGGTCCAGCAATTCAATGTGCTACTGATTTTCCCTGTCTTTGCCAATTAGAATCAAATATCTTTCTTTAGAGGCATTGCTCATGTATCTGGGCCTTTGTCTTGTTCTTCATTGTTTAATTAGACCGCTACACCCTTCACAGTAGCCCCTACAGTCCAGATACAGAGGGGATTTCATAGGGTTGACCTAATCTCTCTTTCCACTTGCTGTTGGGTTTTAGCTTTGTGTAAATTACACATCACATCTTCCATGTTCTTCTTGACTTCACTTATGTATCCTGATATTTTGATATATCCTTATGTTTTGTGTTATTCTTAATTATCGTGGTACCACTACCACATTTCTTACAGGATTAGCATCATCTGCTTAGTAAGCCTCCCGGAGATACTGTATGTGGCCCTTGATAAAGTTAGATGAATATTAAATATAAGACACTGACCTTGTGGACCACAATGCCTGTAGAATGCAGTTCTATGATGAGATGCCAAGTTTGGCAATTTACAAGGAAAGTGAAATCTTCTTTCTTTATATTTAATAATTCTGCCAACACTTCATTTAAATTTCTACTAAATCCTTGCAGGGTAAACCTGGGAGTTGATGGCTGGATTGGCACTCTAGCCACTGTAAAAAACCTCACACTGTTCAGTGTGTTGCTGAGGTGTCACCCGTTGAACAGCTGCCCTCGGATCCCAATCCAGGTGGTAGGTCATGTGGTGGGGGCTGTAATCGGCATATGCTCCCAACCAACCAACCCACCAAACAGTACAGTATGCTTCACCTATGTTTGACTCATATTTTATATTATTTAATTGTCTTCTTCTGTTTGCCATTCCTTGGCTGAAGACTGCATACTATCATAATAGGAAACTGAAGATGACCTTGGTAATACAATAATAATAATAATTCTTTGCATTTATATAGAGAGACCACTAAAACCAAAAAGAAAATTTCAAAAATGATTCATTTCCAGTGAAGGTTGTATCGAAAATCATAACATATTTTGTATTATTTTAGGAGTTACACCTGCAGGTGGTCTTTTATTGGAGTAGAATTATGGATTTGGCTGCAACACCTGAATTTGGTATTTGCTTTATGACATTAAAGACATGGAGCTCTGGAGTTGGATTCTTTCTATTCTTTAGGAGATATTTCTGCTTGTCTTTTTTTTTTTTGTATAAATTCAAAGGGTTGTGGTCTTGTATTTTCTTTCATACAGATGCTTAGTATGTATCAGAGACTTAACAAGTGTATGGTTTTCAGAGAGGTAGGAACTACATTACTACCATTAAAAAAATGCCTTAAAAGGAAGAAACTAGTCATCACATGTTTAATGTGCAACATCTAAAAATGCCCATAGCCAATTTTTATTTTGATCGGGTAATTAGTCTGTCACAAGATAAACTTTTTCAAAGGAAACAAAAACACTGCTTTGAAATATTGGGCCTGCGATTAAACAACAAATTTGATTATTTTTCTTCAAAACTTAGAGTTCACAAACTTACAAGTTATTTTTTGACAAGTGCTTATCCAGTTCTCAGCCAGTGGTAGACTTACCTCTGCTGTCAAGAAATCTTGTGGACAAACAGCTGAGCTCAGTACTACCAGACTGCAAGTTTCACTTTCACTACTGACATTCTGTGAGAACCTGACCAGGCCACACATGATGTCCCTTCTTCATAAAGTCTGAAACATAAACTTGATTTAATACTATCCTTGCCCAGAGGACATTAAACTGAGTTTGACGAAATGTTGACACTTCCTGGCATGTGCAAGCAGTATCGCATAATGAATTCTATCAAGCCATTATAACTGTACACATCTAAAACATGACCTGTAAGCTAGCGACAAGTGAAACAATCTGTACAAAAATGAATTTGCAGCAAAACTCAGCATTTCACTTCACCTAAAAAATTCATGAAATAATTTGTGTTTTGCTTCAAGTGGCATTGACACAAGAACAAAAGCATTTAGCTCCTTTTTGAAAATGTTTGCCTGCATTAATTCCACAGTGTCTGCCTGTCATTTAGTATTTAAATAAAGGTCTTGAGTTAAAAAAAAAGAAAAGAAAAGAAACACTGTAAGAGGGCCTATCTTCAAGTGACATAATGTGGTTACTAATTAACGGATGGGGGTTCGAGGTAACTATCTGTATATCGAGTTCTCCTGTCTGAATGCCCCACTAATGCACACAGTGGTTTATGTTAGTAGGTCTTTGCGGGGAAAGTATGCAGCATATCACATTTTGAAAGAAGTCAGACAATGTACGCATAGCGTAATATACGGGTGCGACCGGCGACTAAAGAAAGTGATATGAAAGTTGGAGCATTTCACATTTTTTATTTACTTCATCCAAGAGTCAGTTGGTACATTTTGGTTTATCAAATAATTTGGTTACATTGACTCATATTCAAAGCTAATAGATACAATAGAATGCCAGTCCATGAGTTAGTACACCACATTAAATATGTGCTTTTCAATAGTAATTTGCATTGCCGTTAAAAATGGAGCACAAAGAGGCTTGTGGTGGCTCAAAAGCTTTCATACATAAAAGACTGCAATTCTGATGATGTGAAAATGGCACCTTCTGATGTGTGTTAGTGGTGGAGGGTCTTACTAATTGTTGTTCGGTTTTCTTAAGTACTGCATATTATTTTTGAATGTAAACCCAATACAGTAGAATGCTATAATTAGTACTTGAAAAATATCTGTTAATACAAAGTGACCATAACATCACAATCCATATTAACCTATGAAACAAGGAAAGGAACTGAAATAAGTTCCCCATCTAGCTATTAATATTAGTTAAAACACAGTGTGGCGGACGGCCGGGACTCATGCCCAGCTGGGATGCCCCTTTGTCACTGAATCGGGGGGAACAGCTATGGGCTGAACACTACGTCCCCCGGAACGTGTTGGTGGCAGCCTCGCTGGGTTGCATCGGGGCCACAATCGTGGAACACCGGAGCTCAGCCCTGTTGGGCTCCGTGACCACCACCAGGGGGAGCTGCATGGCTTTCTGAGCCTGTGTGTGGAAGTGCAGCCTGAATTAGGTCAATCATGACCTGGAGCACTTCTGGGTGGGCTATAAGAGGATCCAGCAGCTACTACTTGGCGCGCCAGAGTCGGGAGGAGGAGGAGGACAAAGCTGCCTGGGAGTAGTGGAGGAAGAAGAGTGTGTTTTGGGGACTGTGTAGGGCCGGCGGGACATGGGGTAGACGTGCCCAACAGCTGAAGAAAATAAAGTCTTTTTGTTTAATTTTCACGTGCCTCCGATATCAGTCTGTGTCAGGTCGGCGCTGATATAGCACCTTATACCTTAAATTTATGTAAATAGGTAAGAATTTTGAAAGGAACTGATTTATTACATCATGGGAATAGAAATGATACACAATTAGCAAGAGGATCCGGGGCTTGCTGTAATTGTTTGTGCATGTATGGAACAGAAAGATCAGAGGTTGAAGCCACTGAAGAACCACCTCCTTCCAATTTCACTGTCCATTTCTAAAGCCATCATATTTCTGGGCAGCTGCACCTTTCCTGCCTTATTAATGAATTCAAACACCATTTAATTACATGTTGATACTGTTGGTTCTTTACAATCATAATCTGAAAATAATATTGTTCAATCAATTCACTCTTATATAGGCATACAATATTTTTCTTTCCATTTCCATTTATTTTCAGAGAAGTGATTCCTTTTATAGTCATATTAATTAATCTACCTAAAATAGCAGACAAAGGGCACTGTTGTGTAATCTGTTTGCACATGCACTCAGCTCAGCGATATACTCAGTTGCATTGGGCATCCGAGTGGCTGTCAGATAATTCAAAGAGGAAAATATGCCAAATATACAAGTTCAAGCAAAACTAATTCCTAACTGAAGACGCGCGGAAAGTTTTCCCATTTTACGATGGAGTTTACAAATATACTAAAGCTTATAATTTTGAAATTTTAAAACTTACAATGTGAACTGTACAAGATACCTGAATAAAAAAGTTAACTGTCTTGCCAAATTTATTTTAAGAACAAGTGTTCCACATCTCAACAAAATTGGTCTATGGACAGACAGACAGACAGACAGATATGAACTTTCTCAATAGGTGCTTCATGCATTATATGTGAGTATATCTAAAAATGTACTTCACATCCGCCATGATGTGATTGAGAGGCATAAATAGAGTTGATTTTACCAGAGTGGCATGGATTAAATGCTTGACGCTGCTGCAGAAAAGAACACAGGTAAACTCTGAAGTGTGAAAACGACTTTATGGAGCAGTATTTATTGCTTTTCTCCAAAAAAAGATTTAAAAACCCAAAGTGAGTTTCATGTTTCTCAAATGGAAAATGAATTTTTGTGTCAGTTTCACAAAACTATATGCAAATTGAAAATTGCTTGTTTCAGTCAGCACTACCTATAGCGTTGTCACATTCTCACTTTGCCATGTAGATGGAGAAGGTTTTGTTTCCATTCACTATAAACTCAATTCTCTGTTACCATCATTATGCAGCCGGGATGCCCAACTTGACAAGCTATTCCATAAATGATAGATACTGTATATGTCTCTTCATCTGGAGTAGTAGTTTAGTCCTCTGCTTGAACTTTCCAGGTCAAAGGTGTCGATTTTTCTAAATGGATAACATAATTGTGGGTTTTACAGAATGATTGTTTATGTCCATCCATGCTGTGGTTTAAAAAAAAATGTAAATTGTACAACATAAATAAATAATACCATGAAGTTTACAAATTTCCATTCCATTAAGCATAATGAGAAAATATGCTTCAGATGGTACTTAATGTATTAATATATACATAACTTTTGCATGGTCCACAGCAGACTCATTTCACATGTTACTGGGCAGGCTTAGTTTGTGAGATATTGCTTGCTGTGCTATAAACAAGCATGAAAGGCCATTTTATTAGGAAGGGAAGGCTGGAAATTGTATTACGTGTAAAGAAATAATCACTCGTATGTTAGTTAAATTGTCCCACAAAGATTAGATAAAGTGTCTCAAATTATTGTACGGACACGCAGTAAATATTTTCTAATTAGCCATATATTATTGAGATATAATAACTAGCGTTTTTATTTGTTAGGCAGTCTAGTCCATTAAATAAGGCATTCAACTTTGCATTTGAATGAGGCGTTTGATTCACCATGGTGCTCTGTCTATTCCTCTCTTTGGACTTTGAACAAGTCACTTGACCTGCTTGTGTACTTATTGTAAAAAAGATAACAAATAAAGTTGGACAATACAATAATTATTTATATTTGTAACCATTAGTAGCAGTGAAAAGTGTCTGTACCCTTAAATTCAACAAAACCAGGTCTTTACGGCAATAAGATATATAGCTCAATACATAAATTATGATTTTGATTTTGTTTAACCATAAGGAAAATCTCAAATTCCCACTGCCTAAGTCTGTGAATGTTAACAAACAACATCCTCCTTCCAATGAGTAAATGAAAGTGAAGAGCCCCTTCTCAGACACCGGGATAAGACTGAGTGGCCTTCAACACAATATGGTAGCTGGCACCAAATGATTCAAAACTCATACATGAGAGACTGAAAAACATCCTCTGGGATTTTCATCAATGACAAATGCACAGGTGAATTAGCCTCCACTCAATATCCAGGCAGCCATAAACCAGAAATAAACAAACAATAAAAGCGGAAAATTGAGACTGACACAATTGACAGGATGGGTTAGTCAGGCAGCAAATAGCAGCACAAGAGTGGTGCTAAGAGAAGAAAATCAGCATGCATAACATTGTTGTTACTGATTAGCTGGTGGCTAAAGAACACAACCGTTGGACAGTACCATACTGCAAAAACATCACCTGGCCTGATGAATCTCAGTTTCTTTTGTTTCTGATGTCACTTTCAGAAAATGGAAGAAGTGTCTGAATGAATAGATCCTTCATACCAAGTATGGCATTAGATTACTGCCAAAAATCCATGGCCGAGTACCACTTATTTAATTAGTGCGAATTACATTTTCAATGCATTTTAGTAGCGTGAGTTATATTTTTAGGTAAAAAATTACTGGAGAGCGAAAGCAGCGAGGCAAGGGTGGAACTTTGTTCTACTGGCCAATGGGAGTAGCCAATGCTAACCAGCCAATCCAATCCCAAACACCAAGCACACCTCCTTCGCCACCTCCAAATGGAACACGCATACTTTACTCTAAAACTCGGTACTTACCTTTTTTTAAGATGGTTTGTTGCAGGTGTTGTATCCAGTTCAGCCTCCCTTGTCACACCTGCCATAAATGTCAATCAAACCACAAAAACAGTGATGTTTCACGATGGGGGCTTGCACAGAAATCAATACTAGACCACACCTTTCTCTACACATCATCGCAAGGTCCAAATTCTCATGTTTGCTCTTGCGTGAAACCATTTCTCTAAGAGTCTGCCAGTGTATAGCACTGTCGCTGTTAAACATGTAAAACTACATGAAGGCCAGAGGTTCACAAGACCATCATCATCTAATTCTTCCACATGGTGCCTGAAAACCATGAGGACTGATTGAGATCATTTATGTTAGATAGAATGCCTAGAGGGGGCTGGGTGGTCTCTTGGCCTGGAACCCCTGCAGATTTTTTTTTTGTTTTTTTTCCTCCAGCCGTCTGGAGTTTTTTTGTTTTTTCTGTTCTCCCTGGCCATTGGACTTTACTTTTATTCTGTGTTAACCAGTATTGCCTAATTTTATTTTTATATTTTTTCTTTTTTTTTTCTTCCTTCATCCTGTAAAGCACTTTGAGCTACATCATTTGTATGAAAACAGGCTATACAGTATAAATAAATGTTGTTGTTGTTACATGGCAATTAATATATACCTGAGAGCAGATGAAAACACAAAATAAGAAGTGCATGCATTTAAAATAAATTAAAAGTAATTATTTATTGTAAATGCCACACGGGCTAAACAGGCATCCCGGCTGGGGAGGAGAAGGGGATCAGACCCAGAAGAGTCGGAGGTGGGAGGATGGAGAGCAACACTCAACTGGAGGAGGGTAGTGCAGTGATGAGTGGTGAATTGTGGAGAGAGAAAAATCTGTGCTTGTGTTACATTGGAAAAATTGTGATGAATAAAAATCATCCTTTATTTGAACCTGGGGCTCTTGATGTGTTCGTGTTGGGGTTTGGGGCTCGCTGATGCTCCTTTTTTCTGTCACATTATAATAACATGGGTTAGTACTGTTCACTTTGAAAGATGCAACAAAGTCCAAATTGTGTTGGATGTGATGTGTTTGTGTTGGGGTTTGGGGCTCGCTGATGCTCCTTTTTTCTGTCACATTATAATAACATGGGTTAGTACTGTTCACTTTGAAAGATGCAACAAAGTCTAAATTGTGTTGGCCTGGGGTAAAAATCAGTTTTGGAGTATGAACTGCAACTTAATTTAGCAATGAGTTATAATGGCAGGATAATGGTAAGCACTACTGCGTCCTTGTGTCAGTTTTTATTCAGGACCTCTTTTTATTCACTTCTCTTGACAAAGAAGTGCATGTTGCAGTTGATTCTTTGCAGTTAGTTGGCCTGATGGGAGTGAAAATAGTGTGTGAGAGTGTACCCTACAATGAGCTCTCACCCCCTCCGAGGCCAGGTCCTGCTTTGCACTTCAAGTCACCAGAATAAATGCCTATCCGTCCTGGCCCTCCATTGGATTAAATAAGTTTGAAAATAAACGAATTCCATAATAAGAATGTGAATGACAATCTGTGTATTAAAAAAAAAAAAAAAGACAAAGTCCTTTGTCAAGTTTAAAATTCAAACTAATCTATTTTTGGCTTATTTCCAACAGATCTGTAATACCGGCAGGTGAAATATGTTCTTCACTTCTAAGATAGCCTCCCCATATTTAAAACACATTATAACTGTTGTGGACTGTTCAAACAAGTCCTCCGGCTACAATCTGGTGATTTAATCTTGCAGAAGGATTTTTTTTCATGTGTGTCACATATTTTACCTTAAATGAAAACAATAAGTCATAAAGGAAGAGGAGCATGTGGTTTGTATCTAAACGGCTCCCCTACAGTAGTAACTGTTACTTATCTGCAGTGTTGCTTTCATAACAGTGATTACTTATTGAAGATGTGCTGCATGTTTTCCCCAGTGAGAGTAAAGAAGGCTGTATGCCCACTTTGTGTTGGGAGGAGGGGTCGGGGGGGCTAAAGTAACAACATTCCCAGTGGTACACTGCAGTATGCAGGAGTGAGGAAAGTTCACTTGAATCTTCATGAGACATAAAGCAAACCAGATGTTTTGCTCTTTGGCCATTTCATGAATACTTTTAAAGGTTTTGAATTATTCTGTGTGCAGTGGATTTAGAAAGTATTCAGACCCTTTCACTTTCTACACATTTTAGTGTCTTGTAGATTTAAATTTAAATGGATAAATTTACCATTCTCGCCCAACAATCTACATTCAATAACCCATAATAATGAAGTGAAAGTTTGTTAGCAGAATAAAAATTGCAAAATTGTTAAAAATCAAAAACTGAAATCCCTCGTTGATGTAAGTATTCAGATCCTTTGCTGTGGCACTCCAAATTCTGGTCAGGTGCATCCTTGTTAGGTTTATTTTTCATGAGATGTGTCTAGAACATCAATGGAGTTCATCTGAATTGATTGGACATCGATTACAGACATAGTTGTGAGACACCTTTCTATAGTCCACAATTCACACTGCATGTCAGCACACAAACAAAGCCATCAAGTCCAAGGAACTCTTTGTAGACTTTAGCGATGAAATTATAGTGAGGCATAGACCAGGACAAGGGTATCAAACCATTTCTGAAGCTTTGAGTGTTCCCAGGAGTAGAGTGAATTCAATAATTGTGAAATGGCAGGAAGTTTGGAACCACTACGACTCTTCCTAGTGTTAGCGCTCCGGCCAAACTGAGTAACCAGGCAAGAAGGGTCAGGGAAGTGATCATGAATCAAATGGCGGCTTGGACAGAACTCCAGAAGTCCTTTGTTGAGATGAGAGAACCCTTTTCAAAGAAAGACCATCAGCCACATTCCATCAATAAGGTATTTATAGAAGAGTGGCTAATCTTGAGTAAAATGCATGTGACAGTTTAGCTCTGAGGGTATGAGGAAAAAGATTGTCTGGTCTGATAAGACAAAAGAAACTCGTTGGACAGAACTCCAAGCACTTCATCTGGTAAAGACCAGACACTGCTCATGTGAGGTCATTTTCTAACCTACTCAATCCAGATCAGGGTCACGGTTTGGAACCTACCCCAGCTAGTGTAGGGGGCAAGGCAGAAACAAACCCGGGCAGGACACCAGGCACTGTTGATCATCTGCCTTATATCATCCCTATGGTGAAGCATTGTAGTGGCAGCATCATGCTGTGGTTGTGCTTCTCAGTGGCAGGGACAGGAATACTGATAAGAATTGAAAGAAAGGATGAATGCTGACACATGCACAGAGGTCCTTCAAGAAAACCTGCACCAGAGTGCAACTTCAGATTGGGACAACTCAGCATGACAATACAGTCAAGATATTCGTCTTCAGACTGAATCTTATTTTAGTTTTTGTGCAACTGCAATGAAAGTTAATGTATTTTCTAGTGTAGAGACAATGTTCTTTAAAAATCAGTCCTGAAACCAGGAGAATCTCAATTTAAATATTACTTCTAAATCACACATTAGCCCTGAATTCAGTAGCCTTGCATACAATACTATGGCCGCAAGCCTGTGCCTAATTGGTTGAAAGATCTGAACCAGTTTGATTCAGAATTTTATTTCAGAGCAGCCCCTAAATGTCTCTGCACCCTCCAGGGCACTACTGATTAAGATGTTTCAAAGTACCCGGGTTTGCTGTTTGAAGAATGTCAAAGTGACCTAATTATGATAATTCATTAAAATAAGTCACCTTGTAGTTTTGTCTAATATGCTGTAGATTATATAATTTAGATTACTATTTTAAGCCATTCATCTATTTTCAGTTATATTTGATTGATTTTAAAGATTTCTTTTAAATGAAAAAAGTAGCACATTTTATTCAAATCACATCAGATATCCACTCCCATCTACCAAGAGAGCTGAAAAAGAACAGAGTTTACTTTGAAGTATTCACTCGGATATATTGAAATATTCAAAATGTTAACAATGGTTCACCATGTACAGTTGTATGAGGACAGCATTGTTAAATGAGCGCCAAATTGCACAGAACCTTGAATTATTCATCATAAAGTGATTTTTTTCTTTTGTTTTAACTTTTGGATAAAGTAAAACCTGTGTTGTGATTTAGGGTATTTAACAGCCTGGAACTCATTTGTGCCCATTGAACTTGTTTCCACTTTGGTTTTGTGCTACTTAAAATATGTTAATGTTTTGCGACCTTCTTACCAATGGTTTCACATCTATTTACCCTTTTATTGCCTTGGAATTTCACCATAATCCATTATCCCAGATTGTATGCGTGTGCACTCTGGTAAGTTCAGGTGGTCAGCCGCAAACTCGCAATATCTGGATTACAAGCGTCCTCGGAAGCAGCTTCCCTAAAGTGTGAGCTGAAGGAGGATTCCACTAAAGCTGTTCATGCAGGGGCAAGCTGTAAGCAAAACAAAGCAGAGCGTTTCTTGGTGGCTTCCATCTCACTCAGTTCCCACTGCTTCCACATCCAGCATTTTGTGTTTGGAGTTTTATAGCTGTGGCCTTGATGCACTATTGCCACCAACAACATTACCAGCCATATATTCACAATGTAAAAATGTTTTGGTATCTTTGAATTCCTATATAAAAGGATTGTTGGTTATTAATATATCTACATATTGGATCTCTTCCTTCGACCTTCAGTCTTTTCTGTTAGTGTAAGTGTAAGCTAAAAGGCACTTCCAAGAAGACTGTTGTTATAGAACTGCTTGCTTTGCCTTACTGGTACCATGATTTCTGGTTAATGTCTCTGGTTTTGTTTCATTCCACTCTTGCATACTTTTCTAAATTTCTGTCCCCTTCTTGTTATTAGATTTTTGGTTACAGACAGAAGGCTTAGGTGAGAGGCTACCATAGAGGAGGAGCTGTTTGGTTTTATAGCATCAAGAAAACAGACAGGTTTGCATTTGGGTATTTATTGATTAGGAGAAGCCTTAGATTACAGTGCAACATCAAGAGTTCTGAACTTGCATGAGAGAGAAAAGAGTACAAGAGAAGTATGTGTGGATTGCCCCGGACTGTGGTTAAAAGCAGTGTTGGGGTAACAGATAACATCCCTGTGATTTAGAATAGGTCTGCGCAAGGGATCTTCTTTAAGTCCTGACCTCTTTGATCTGGTTATGGATGTGATGACTCGTGG
Source organism: Polypterus bichir lapradei (assembly GCA_026402145.1). NCBI lineage: Eukaryota > Metazoa > Chordata > Cladistia > Polypteriformes > Polypteridae > Polypterus > Polypterus bichir. The sequence continues at coordinate 147,344 of JANRMT010062803.1, read as the reverse complement.
GATAAAAGACCAATACCTGTGGTACAGGCTTTTGGCTGATGACTTTCTGTTATGTAACACCAGAAAGCAGGAAGTGGAGAGGAAGTTAGAAGCATGAAGATTGAACATAAATAAGAAAAAGGCATAATATATGGGGTTTTAATGATGATAAGAATTCACCTGCAGGGAGAGGTATTGAAAAAAGTGGATACATTTAAATATCTAGGATCAGTGGTAGCCAAAGATGGAGAACTACAGGTAGATGTGTAGATAACCCACAAAGTGCTTTGTAGTTGGAACAATTGAAAGAATGTATCAGGAGTATTGTGTGATCAAAGAATTAAGGCGAAGTTTAAAGGTAAGGTTTTTTTAAGACATTGGTAAGGCAAGCAATGATGTATGGAATTGAGAAATGGGCAGTAAAGGGAGCACAGTAGAAGTTAGATCTGGGAGAAATGAGAATGTTGAGATGGATGTGTGGAGTTACACAAAAAGGACAGAAAAAGAAATGACACAATCAGAGGTACAAGAAAACTTGAAGAGCTATCTAAGAAAGGACAGAAAAGTAGGATGAAGTGGTATGGACATATGATGAGGAGAGATAATGACTATGTGGGCAAAAGAGTGACGGGAATGGAAGTACAGAGGAAGAGAATGTGAGGGAGTCTGAAGTAGAGGTGGACAGATAAAGTAAAATACGATCTGAAGGAAACGGTTTTGACTGGAGAGTAGACGCAGAACGCTATGTGGAGAAGATTGATGAAGCACATCGACTACATATAGAAGGGTGAAAAGATGAAAAGGAAGAAGAAGAAGCTTGTTACTACATTTTGTCTCTTCCAAATCCCTTTAATTCCTGGTTGCTATTTTATGAATTGCATCCTAACAATTGTAGCCTCTTATAACAAAATCCTTTGTCCATTGTGTTACAACAGACAGGTTAGTATCATGTCATTTAACCAAGATAAGTAAGTGATGTGTAAGTAATTACAACAGATTGTTCATAAAACAGTAATTTTCTGTAAGGGGTAAACCCAAGCAATATAGCATATCTGTGACTCATGTTCTTCCTGAATAGACTTATTTGGCTCCATCTGTGTGTACAGTATGTTCACATCCAGACTGAAGACCTGCTGGTTCTCTTTGGCTTTTCAGTTGCTATTCCTTTGTCTACAAGATCTTTGCTATTCAATTTGATTAGACTATCTTTGCCTTGGCTTAGTGTGCTATTCGTGAAAGCTCTTACAGTAATGTGTCACATTGCACATTACTCTTACTCTTTATCTTTTTATATTGTAGCTGTGCTCGATATGTCAATTATTAGATTATATGTTAATTTAAATGTGGGTGCATACATCATTATGTCAGTAACATGGTTGATTAATTTTTTGTGTTGCTTTTTATCTCTGTGTGTGTTCATTTTTAATTCCCATTTGTTATTGCCTTTCCTTGTTATTTCAGTAGTCAGGAATACATTAACATTCTAATATTTTGTTTTCTTCTATTAAATTCATTTTTATTTTTTGTTTTGATTTTCTTTATAATTTCCCTTTGTTTTTCAATTTGGGGGTTTGTTTTATCATGTTATCAGATGATAAATCATGAAATGTGCCAACTAATGTCTTGGGCTGTTTTCTTACCTGGAATTAGGAAGATAGTTAAGCCAGCTATATACCTGTCGCCTGTAACCTCTTACCTCCATTAATGTCCATATTGTATCCCTGGATATTCAACCCTTGGGGCCTCAAATGGCGGGCTGCCTGCTGACTGCAACTGTCTTTTATTTCCAAACATTTACTTCGATCCAGTTTTATCGCCAATTGAGGAATTCACCCTCACATCTTCAAGTGCCCTTAAGGGACTGAAGCTAGACAAGCCTAATTGTCTAATTATCACACACTCGCTAGTAATAATTAGACAAAGGCATTGACATTTAAGCTTTTACTTGAAGATTTAAATTATTTGCATTAAAACCAATAACAGAAGATATGTGGAGATGCACAGAATCATACAACCAGACTCCTTTAAATCTTCATTCACTCTAAGTAGGAGTAGTAAGATGCTGATAACCATCCCTCTCCCAGGTGGCTTCTTTTCTTGTAGAATATGTGTTTTGAAGCAAAGCAAGAATATAGCAAGACAAATCGAGGACTCTTTAAAATAACAGCTGAAATTGGAGGTGGGGGGCATCAACTCCCATTTCTCACCCAAACACACACTGGTACGCACCATTTTGACTTTCTTTTGCAGTTTCTCACTGCACAGTGAACACTTCAGACATTGTTATCAGCTCAAGGTTAGTTCTCTGAGATTTCCAGTGAAGTAATAATAACCTTCTTGTTTTGTGTTTCAACTTCCCCGTCATGTATTGCACTTCTGTTCAGCATGGTAAGAGCTCAGACTAGAAGCAAAAGGTCTCTTACTTGAACAGTTTAAAGTATCTCCTATTCAGGGTCTCAAACACATTGACTTTATTGGCAGAGTGGCATGTATATGGGGCCCACCCATACCGTACAGGTACTCTAGATAAAAGGGCAGTAGTGTGGCAACATCTCAACCAATAGGCTATAACACATGTGCACCGTATGCAACCCAGTAACCTGCTCATACAGCAGAGCACTTTCACATTCTGCTTTTCAATATATTCATTTTAATGACAATAGACCGTTCAGCACAATAAAGATCACCAATCCTCTCTACCTAATTCCTTCAACATAACATCAAATTGAAATCGGAAGATCCCTAAAGCACTTATCTATACCACACAACCTGATTATTTATATCATGTGCCTATGGTTCACCGTGTGAAGAAGAACTTTCTAATGTTTGTGAGACATTTACTCTTAGCATGTTTCCAACTGTGCCTCTGTGTTCTTGTTGGACTCATATTTCTACAGTAATACCCCTAGGTCCAGTGAATTAATTCCCTTCATAATTTTAAACCTGTCAATCTCATCATCTCTTAATCTCTGTTTGCTCATAACTCATACCTCTTAGTCCTCAAATCAACCTTGTTGCTCTCCTCTGGACTTTCTTTGTCTCTGCTATGTCTTTTTTTTATAGCCTGGAGACCAAAACTGCACACAGTACTCCAGATGAGGCCTCACCAGTAAGTTATAAAGCTTAAATATAACCTCCCTTAATTTGTATCATGATATATAACATAACATCCTATTATCTTTCTTGATCTCTCCTGATCACCGTTTTGATGTAGATAATGATGAGTCCACTACTGCTCTTTCTCATAAGCAGTATTTTCAAGTTCAATATCTCCCATTATGCATTCAAATCCAATATTAGTAACCTCATAAGGAAACTTTACAATACAGTGGTGGCCAGCTTGAACCCAGCAAGATTTCAGAAGATTTAATGACAGTTCGACACACACATTCTTTGTCAATGTTTTGAGAATGTACCATTATTGTCTTATGTATATAAACAGACAAACTGGAAGGGAGAGGGATCTGCACAAGCCAGACTAGCAGTGTAAAGGACTAAAAAAAGTATATTTTTTAATTAATATTATCATATTAATTAATTTTTATGATTTAAGTAAATTTAAGTAAAATTTAAGCAAATCTTAAATACTTTCAGAAGTATGCACATTGGACCTTGGCTACAAAGGGATAAACTTCATCTTCAGTTTCAATTTTTTACACTACTTCATGCTGTTTAAAAATTGTAGAGTGTTCAGTGTCATTGAATTTCCAGAATCATTTAAACTTTCCTCACCTTGTAATGTTAGCTGGTGGTTAGTCTTGTGGGTCCAGATGTGCTTCTCAAACATGAATACGTATCTGGGGACAACTCGTTAAAACGTTTATAGTGTATAGAAGCCAAACCGTCCACTGCAGAGGCTCTGCCCTTTAAGGCTTCTTCTCAAAACAGCCTCCTCAAATTCCTCCAGTGCGTGCACTTTAAACCTGCAGGATTTCAGGGAGATCGCAAATAAAGCTAACAGAAGCTTAATGATTTAATGTGTGCAATGAAATTAGTGCTGAGACAGAATAGACAGACAGGCACACATGTAAACCACTGCAGCTACTTGGCGTCACATGTTTGAGCAGTGCTTCTGTCTGCTATGATATCTTTTTGTCATTTTGATTATTACATTAATATATGGCATACAGCAGCAAACAGAGTATACAGTCATTGCCAAAAGTTTTGAGAATGACACAAGTATTGGTTTCCAACAAAGTTTGCTACTTCAGTGTTTTTAGAGCTTTTTGTTCAATATTTCTATGGTATATTGAAGTATAATTACAAGCATTTCATAAGTTTAATTGACACTCCACATCCACAGATGCTTGCAATTAAGAAACATTTCTTGTGAAATCAGTGACTTGACACTTAATAATATTGAATTATCATCCAAGGTGCATCTGTGACCATACATTTTAAGAATCAGCCTTGGTGTCTTTGGTGTTCCTGCTCTTCTAACTGTCTCATCTTTTTGCAGTTCTGGATACACAATTTTGGTCACTTTAATGATTTTAAAATTCCTTGTTGATCGTCATCTGTGATGTCATAACATCAGTCTATTTAAGATGACTGCACCACAGGAAAGTACTTCCTAGTTTGGGGATTCATTCTTAAAAATAAACAAGGCCTTATTACATAGTTAAGGCTAAAAATTCTAGTTATTGAGAGGCACTCCTATGCTTTATTTTTTTTTAATTTGACTCCTGCTTTGTGTATTGGGCTTTGACAAATATTATTTTGGCCTTTTACAATCCTTATTATGCATCATCTGGTTTTCTTTGGTCGTTATTTTAATAATGGTATTTAGTGTCCTACAGACCACCATATCAACCTCAATTCCGATTTAGTTTTAATAACATTAAGATTTACAATAAATTTTGTGTAGTGACTCCGATAGCAGTGCTAATTCTGGCTTATAAAGGAAAGACCTTCACAACCTGTGCTGATTTCAAAATATGTTAATTCCCTTGGACTTCCCGCGTGTTACACGAGACATTAGACTGGGGCTTATGATGGACTCACACCCTGTCCTGAGTTGGTTTCCACCATGCCCCTAAAGATGCCAGTATAGTGAGCTGGTCCTTTGTAACCCCTGAATTTGATTAGCCAGTCATTATTTTAGGATCCTGCAAACCACCATTTTATTACTATTGTGATGTTCTATTCTTTAATCTATCTATCTATCTATCTATCTATCTATCTATCTATCTATCTATCTATCTATCTATCTATCTATCTATCTATCTATCTATCTGTCTTGTAAGTTTATATGTTGGTTGTATTTAAATTGTCTTTTGATGCTTTCTGTTTAAATCTTGAACACTTTCAGTCTCCTTTTTTGTTACTTACTATTTTGACTGTTACAATTTCTGTGTGTTCTGTTTTATAGCTTTATGCTGAATTATCCTTGAATTGTATTGCTTTCATTTATATTTGCTGTCTCTAGTCTGGGATTCTTTAAGCTTTTTCTGCTCACATTTTCTTTATTATTCCATTGAGTTGGTGCATTGAATAGTTTATTTTAACCCTGATTGTCATGTAAAACATCCTGGGACAGCGTAAGTTCTTTATAAAGTAAAGATTGATTTGTTGGTTGACTGATTGAATGTTCTGCGGTGGGCTGGCGCCATACCCGGGGTTTGCTTCCTGCCTTGTGCCCTGTGTTGGCTGGGATTGGCTCCAGCAGACCACCGTGACCGTGTAGTTAGGATATAGCGGGTTGGATAATGGATGGATGATTGAATGTTGCTTGTGCTTTAAAATTTTATATTAATTGTAAAATATATCTAGAAAATACATTAACAAATCTTACACGTCTTTCTATGTCTGAAAAAACTTAGTTTCTTTTTAACTTGAATGCCGTCAACAATAATACTCACCATACTGAGTCAGTACAGCTAAAATATGAAATTCCTGACTGCTCATAAGGCTTTAATAAATGCCCTTTCATCCATTTTCTTATATCCATTAGTCTAAATCAGGGTTTCAATGAGTAGGATTGGCATAAAGCAGACCATCATAGGGGGTGGAAATACACACTTAGTTAAGGTGGGCTAATTTAGAGTTAACCTAATCTTTGAGAATTGGAAGAAATCACTGAAAAATGTAGGAAAATGTTCAAACTGTATACTGACCACGAAAAGTGGGGAAATCAAACCCGGGACTCCGGAACTATGAAGCAGCCGAACCAACTGCTTAAACCAACTACAGTAAGTATGCACAGTAAACATTAAGTGTCAGATTCAAGATTTAAAACTAATTTCAAAATCATGTCATGATTAACAAATTTCAAAATATATTAGCTCCTTTTGGCCAAGTGATGAAAATATTCTTCACCTTTCATATGCTTAAAACTCTTTCCTGTCAGATACATAATGACTTAATTACTTCCACCATTAAACAATTCAATGGCTGCCTTGTGAAGAGCAAGTCCACTTGGGAGTAATGACTTTTCTGCGAATGATTTTCGTTATTTCTTATCTACCTATTCTTAACATATGCCCTTGCAACCACAGATCTGGGGATTTAGGGAAACAAGTAAAATCAAGGCAAAAGACAAAAAAAAAAAGATAATTAATCTCTCTGGGAAATTTAACATTTTGAAACGAGATCCCATATGCAGAAAAAAAAGCTAATATGAAAAAAATGAGCTGACTACGTTTTTGTAATATTGAATGGAAAAAATGTTGCCTTTCCCACACCTTAACTCTGATTTCATATTAGTTAACCAGAAATAGGTAAATCTCCATTAGATTCATATTATGAAAGTACCAATTGTTTCATGTTTTTTTAATATATCTTGGTATTCTGATATATTTTAACTACTTAGGCTATAACGAGGTCCTTTTATAACTATATGTGTGATATTTATATATCCATATCATATTGAGATATATGAGGGTGAATCAAAAAGTAAAGGAAATCTGAAAATTACACGGTAACCCCAAGGATAAAAACTGAGACTCAATTCAATACGTTTGTGATGGCTTATGGGTAGTTTGAACACGCACAGAGCAGTGCTCTGCTGTTAGTCTAGTTCAGTGGTTCTCAAACTGTGGGGTGGGCCCCTCTAGGGGGCCGTGAAGTAACAAAAAGGGGGGGGGGCGCAAAGATGTGAAAAAAAGAAAACAAGAATC
>JANRMT010062803.1:112049-126946 GCA_026402145.1 Polypterus bichir lapradei | reverse complement strand
GAGAGAGGATCAGGTGAGATAGCCAACCCCAGATCTGGCTGACAAATAACACTATTTGAACCTGTAAACTGTCTCCCATGCACACATTTGTGACAATATATATATATATATATATATAAAAATATGGTACTGATTTATTTTCTATTAATAGTGTTCCATCCATATATGTGTAAAGCTAAGTTGTCTTTTGTCCATTGTGTTTTGTGGGTGGCACACAAAGAGGCGAGGTAAGCCAGACGTCATCACAACCTACATCATTTATTTTTGCAGCACGTTTTCTTACACAGGATGCAGGTGAAAGTGCGATGTCAAGAAAAGAAAAACAAATTAAAATCAGTTAGGAATAATAATAAATACTTGCAAAAATAGGTCAATATACACTTAAATAAAACAGATACATGATTTGTAGAAAGTTAGAGTCCTTTTACATAGTGTTGTTTTTTATGTCTCAAAATATTAATTTGAAGATAAAGTCAGATGGCCGGGCAGTACAGCTAGAGGGGGAAAAAAAAAACTCCACATAAGCTGGAGAATAAAACTAAATCAGCATGGATTCCAAGGCCAAAAGACCACTCAGTATCCTCTGGGAATTTTACCTAACATAAGTGTTTTTAAGTTGTTCCTTATTGTTTCTTAAGCTTCGTCCTAGAGAATTTAGTGCAGTGGGTCTTGTGGACAGCTCAGGCACCTGCACTTCCAATATCCAAGTGTGTGTTTCATAAAAAGTGGAAATTCTGCGTAATGCTGGTCAGAAGTATAAGGTGGTGTGGATTTTGTTCACAGATTGCATATCAGTGCTTGATGAGATTTTACCCTCCTATGATATGTATATCCTAACTGATATAATTTCCCACTTATAATTTATTGTACAGTAGAGCTCAAAACGCTAGAGTAAGATTTTAGTGCTCGGCTAACACTGGAGCACTAGCAGGACCTCCTGTTTACCACAGGGTATTTTGCAGTCTGATTCATCAGATTAGCACTGCAATATAACTTAAACCAGGACATGTAATGCATAATGATTTCCCCCCACCACCACTTTTTCTTTTCCAAGTGCATGCATTATTAAAATGTTTTCATAAACATTAAATAAAATGGGGCGTCTACTACACACTTGTGTATGTGGAAATCCTTGCAAATGAGCGGCGGTAGCACTTTAAAGGCTGGTTTATGCATGCAGTTTATTTAATGCTCAAATCCCAGTTTTGTGCTTCCTGCAACCAAGCGCCTTATACTTGTTCATGTGGAGTCATTTGTCACAAGTGCCCAGTACCCAATTCAGTCCAAATCTTCTAGAATGCATTTTGCAGCTGCTGCTCAAATGAGTTTAAGATTAAATTTGTCTCTCAAGAAGATTCAATTGAATATTTCAGTTTACTTTAGACCCAAGCAGTGAAGCCAAGAGTGGAATTTTCAGGCTACACTGATACATGCATTTGTGAATTTGACTAAATTATCTATTGTGTATGTTTTTTTAAATTATTGACTTTAACTGTTATCAAGTTTGCTAACATTTAGTTTAATTAGAGCTACCCAAGTCCACTTGTCACTTATTGAAAGGCAGTCTTGATATCAAATTATCATTTATTACAATAATCATTTATCATTTTCATTTGGAGTGGTGGCTCTGAGGCTAGGGATCTGCACTGGCAATCGGAAAGTTGTCGGTTCGAATCCCGTAAATGCCAAAAGGGACTCTGCTCTGTTGGGCCCTTGAGCAAAGCCCTTAACCTGCAATTGCTGAGCGCTTTAAGTAGTGAGAAAAGCGCTATATAAATGCAAAGAATAATTATTATTATTATTTAATTTAACAGATACAAGAAGAGAAAAAAATTACACCTAGTTGTACTATAAAAGAATGAAACAGCACTCGCCTGTTGATATTTCCTCTAAAACAACCACCAACATCCTATTAATGTGAGAAAAAGTTATTATAAAAAAGTAATAATTACAAAGGAATGTAAAAGGATAGCAACAATAAAGGGTAATAGAAACACATCTAGAAAAAGAAAAAGTGAGAAGCAACATTTAATACATTTTCATGTCCACAGTAATGGTCAAATTCTAAACAACTGAGCGGCAGAAAACCATTTATTGTTATTGGAACTGGGTGACTCATTGATTGGAACAAGAAAAGAAACATTATAGAAAACATCTAGAATTAGGGAGAGAGGGGGTCTCTGGAAAATTTTCAACAAGATGTTGATGCAAACTTGGCCAAAGTAGTGCCCTCACTAGGCAGAGGCGAGTGTTATGCCATTTGCCACACAATGGCAGCAGTCCCCCAAAACCTTACACAACATGGCCAGACCAACCCTGATTCACGTCTGAGCCTCAGGTACAGGCCTCACCCCAGGCAGCCTAACCCCAAAACGTAACAGATATGCTTTCTGACCTGCCTGTGGCCAAAACAAGGCTTAAATAATAAAAATGATCAAAATGTTCACAAACATGGAGAAGAGGGAAACTGTTAAAAAACCTCCAGTCCAGAAACAAAACAGAGTTGTTTTAATATTTAAATTTGTATTAGAAAAAAGTTAAAAGTTGGTAGAAAGAAAGTGTAATCAAAAATAGGGCAATAGCATAATCCAGTAATGAACAAACCAAAAGCAATAGCAGGTGTTGAAAACCAGAAAGTCCAAACATCAAAAAAAATATCAATGTGTCAAGTTATGAATCCCCTGGCTTTCCCACAGTTTTCTACTTCTGGACTTTTCTTCACTTCATTTATCTCTTGTGAAGCAGAGAATATATGCATTAGGAACAGTTTCTGCTAAAGTTGCCCTTGCCGCTCACTGGAAATCTCCTGATTCCTTTTCTGTTTCCACCTAGAAGTATTCTTTTATTAAATTTGTTCCTATTGAATATGTCAACAGTGAGGATCAATGAGACATCTGGCTCTTATATTGATAAATAGATTAATATAGTATAACTGGTCCAAGCTCAGAGGCCTCTGGTCCTGGCTGCAGCCCTATTCTTCAGCTTTTCTTTTTTTATTGTGGTTGGTGTTGTGCTGTTCCCTCTCTTGCTGGTGTCTATGGGTTCTCTTTCTCATTTTGTTATTTCTCTTAATGTGAAGGTGGCAGGGTTGGTTTGAGGTGGTGGTGGGATGTGGGGTGGAAGCTGAGAATGAGATTTTACTTAAATTCTTGCCAAAGTGGTGAAAGCCTATTCTTGTCAAAATTCCTTATGTTTCCTTTGAAGTGTTGGCTTTTGTATTTCAATTAAACTTTGATGTAAAATAAAAAAAATGCAGAATGTGTTGTGAGACCAGAAACTGCTCCATTTGTACTGTCGGGACAGTCATCCAGCCGCATAGTTAGAACATCTTTGGGCTTTGTATAAAGGACATTATTTGCAGCTACCAAATACATACAATGTTAACATAATACAACATTAAATGGTAATTAATAAACACAATATCAATTAAATAAAAGTCAGAAAGAACAAAACCAAAATAGGAATTAACAGAAAATAGACTAAAGAGCCAGGGAAACAACCTTGACTGTGCCATTACAGTGAGAGGGAAAAGAAAAGATATGGAAAGAGAAATTCATATCAATAGAGAACCTCAGGAAAAGAGAGTCAGAAATGAAGAACCAGATGGAGCAGGTAAGCTGCTATTAAAAAGCATATGGAGGAAAGTACTAGGGGCAACTGCTAAATAAACATGGCACTAGGAGTCAGTGGACAGACACACAGCATAACAAAGTACATCATATTTTAAAAATAATGTATGAGGTATGATTAGGTAAATCAAACCACTGTAGCCATTGCAATTATGGACTACACACAGATGTCTCAAGTGTGAAACATTGATCAGTTCAAGGACTTGTCCTCCTACTTCAGATTTTATTTAGAGGAGGTGCCTCTCTTCTGGCCTTTCTTAAGTAAAGAAGCAAAAAATGTTGTGTTTTCCATTTTGCACTATAAAATGACACTATTATGAACAAGGTGATAATCTTCATCATGGAGAAATGATGTAACTGAAATTAAATTAATTAATGAAATAATAAACCAAATTAACAGCAAAGCTAAAAGATCTACAATTCCTAATTCCTAATTCCTGTTGTTCCTAATCAACACAAAAATGAAAATGGTCATGAGATTACAAACTCTGAAGAAAGGGGGAAGTGGAAAAAGGAAGTAAAAGAATACAGTTGTTGTGATTAACAGACAATAACTCAAAAAGACCCACAAAGCAGGCCGGGACATTCACGTTTCATCTCACCCTGAGTAAGCTACCCCTTCAACGTCATCCTGCAGGTTACAGGCTATAAATAAGAAGCTGGCTATAGAGGTTCAAAATATGTACTAAAGTTCTAAACATGATAAAACTGCTTTACCAGAAAGAGAAACCATATAGGTGACTCCAACAGTAATCTTTATAAAAGGATTTATTAATAAAATTAGAAAAAAACATTAAAAGAGGAAAAAAATAAGGCAAAGGAGATAAAAAGGATTTGTCTATAAGGCAATTCAAACTAAACAAGTCCCCATACTCTGTCTAGTATTCAAGATTCAGAAACAGAGCAACAAATTACAGAAAAATAGAAAATACAAAGGAAAGGAATATAAACTCAAAACACCAACTCAGTGCTTCACTACTGGGCTTTCTCTTTCTGGCACATTTCTAAAGCCACAAGAAGGACCAAGCAGCAGTGACATCAGAACATTTAATGAAATAGTATATAAATGTTAGACAAACAATAGACAAACATGACGGGTATTACATCATAATATAACAAATAATTCAAAATTAACAAAAACAGCAATAAGACAGAAAATACACATAAACGCAGGAAGACACATTACAACGGTTACTAGTGCAAACTAATGCCACAGAGATTTGGTGTAGCATACAGGAGTCTTATATAGGATTCTCAAGTAAATGCGACTTTAAATATGGCAGCACCTGTGTGTCCAAATTGACAAAGTCAAAGATAAGGAAGTGGGCATAAATAACAAAATAAAGATAAACCAAGATCAGGGGGAACAAGAAAATCTAATAACAAGGAAAAACATCAGCAACTCAGGAGAAGATGAAACTAGCATACAAAGTGTACCAAACAAAGAGAAACCATTGACATTTTCCGATTTAGACATGTTCCTTAAATTAAAAGTGGAAATGGCCTTTCCCATAATAGTCACTCCCTTCACCCTACAGCAGAAGACATTTTCCTTTTACTAGTGAAGTGTTAAAGAAGAATACTGATGAAAACATAGGAGTCAAAGGCTAAGAATGGAGATGACAGAGAGGAAAAGAGACACAGGCAGAGAGTGGGGGTCAAAAGAAATAAGAATTTCCCAGACAAGACTAAATACGCAGGATGCTGTCTTTTTAGCCATGTTGGGAAGATGGTTGACAGGGAACTGAATAAAAATTGCCTACCAGAAAAATTGTACAGGAAAGGGCTGACAGGCAAGGAAATTGAACGACTAGATGACCTGCCAAAATGAACTAGACAATTTATCAATATAGGGGTAGAGGGAATAGGAAGTAGTAACCTACTTATGGAAAAACATACGGTGTCTAATCACCCCAGTGGTAACTTTAACTGTCAAGAAAAAATAAATGAATGGAAAATTAAGTGACTAAATAATCAAAAAGCAGACTTAAACAATAGCACTTTAATTCAGTGAAAACTGTTAACATGTCTACCACTCTTCTCTGAAGACAGAGTCTGAGTGATTACATAGATACTGTAATTAGTAACATAAAAGTACACTTAAAAACAGAATTTAAATGTACAATATCAGACCAACAAAAGATTGATGTACTTCAGTACACTTTATATGAACTGCTTTTAAACACACACTTAGGATATCATCACTGGAGCAAAACATGAACGATGCACACATTCATACAAATCACCAAATTAAAATTAATTTGGTCACATATTTAAATAATATAGAATTACATAATTTGTATGAATAAGTGGCTTTATTTACATGTATCACTTATGTGCAGACAAAATGGCAAAAATTCTAAATTTGTATTTAACTCATAATTACAATGATCCACAATAAATTACGGAACATTTGCATTTCTCTGTATTTTTTAATTCATTATCCATATATTTGGTAAAAGACAGAAAGTTTTTGTAAAACGGTTACCCTTTTTGACAAATTGTTTGTTACTACTGATGATTTTGAAAAAGCCGAATTTTCTGCTTTTGCTATCAGTGCAGTCTGCCGAAAGATGGAGATGAGCAACATCTGAAATAAAATGAAGCTAATCCTTCACTGTCTTAGCTACTTGCACATTTTGATGTGCAGTACAACACAATATTCATTTATTAAATAAATCTGATGTAACTCTGTCAATGTGAAAACCTGTTAATGAACAGCAAATGATGACACCCTGGAACTAGCATTAAGATTCGAGTAAGTGTGGCTTTCAGTCCTACACGGTGTGGTGCACAGTATATTACAGTGTTGGTTTACCTGTATCACTTATGTTTTTGCCTGAATAAGCCTCATTTGAAAGTTGCTGCACGTGTCCATGTCCACATTATAGTGTGTGTCATGTTAAATTTATTAGTGTCACAAATATGCTACTTCAAAAAAGGCATTTGGAATAAGAACATGAGAAATATTTGAGCTCATTTATTTAGCTAATAGCTAAGATGTCTCAATATCTCATCCAGATACCGTACATCTAAAATTTGTCAAGATTTCTGCTTCAACTTAATGTCTCTGTAGTTTGCATCAGATTCCCATAACTCTTTGCATGAAGAAGTGCCTCCTGGCTTTGTTCCTAAATTTACTTCCCCTTAATATCCACTGGTGTCATCTGGAACATCATTTAGTTGAAAGAATTCTGCTTTGATCTGCTTTATCAATGCCTTTAAAAATTTTAAATACCTGGATTAGGTCCCCACACAGTCTTCTCTCCTTGTGAGTAAACAGGTTTAATTCTTTGAGTTTGTCCCAGTAGAGGAGAGGTTAGGAGCACAAGCTGATACCACATGACAAACCAACTCAGAATCCCAGATTAGGACCCAAGTGCAGACACACAATGGGTGACACCTCAGTACCACACTAGTTCAGATGGAATGAAACTAGTTTTTTTTATGGTGGCTGGAGTGCCAATTCGGCCACCAACCCCTGGTTTTCACTGCAGGTTGGAGGGCCTACATGCAGGTATGGATGTAGATTAATGTCATACCCAGGACGAAGCAATTGCAAGTTAAGGGCCTTGCTCAAGGGCCCAACGAAGTAGAGTCACTTTTGGCATTTACAAGATTCGAACCAGCCAGTGCAAATCCCTAACCTCAGAGCCACTACTCCACCCCTGCCCCAATAGGACATGTCCTTAAGTCCTGGGTTACACTTGGTTTCTCTCCATTGCACAGCTTCAGGTACAGCTTTGTGTTTCTTCTAGTGTAGTGACCAGAACTGCACACAGTACTCCAGATGGACTCTCACTAGTACATTATATAGTTTGAGTGTAGCATCTCTTGATTTTTATTCAACAGGTTGTATGATATAACTTAACATTTTTGCCTTTTTAATAGTTTCTGCACATTGCTTAGGTGATGAAATGTTGTGCCAATGTAAAATTTAAAATTCTTTTCAGTGGTTGCTTCCCTTAGGACAATGTCTCCCATCTTTTATTTATAATTGATGTTCCTTCTCCCCACATGTAGCACTTTGCACTTTTCTAGTTGTCAAGGATATATGACTGCTTCAGGTTTCCCTCCAGGATTACCCCATAATAATCTGGTCTTCCAGAACCTGCTGCAGAGAAATATCCCCTCACCACAATGCTGCCACCATCATACTTCATGATGGGATGGTGTTCTTTGATAATGTATTAGACATTTAGTCTAATAGCCAAAATGCTCAACTTTGGCCTCATCAGGCCATACAACCTCCCTCTCCCATGAACCTTCTGGAAAAATCTGAGATGTCATGTGCCTTTATTTTAACAAGAGTTGCCTGGAACCCCAACCAATTTGTTTCCCTTTCAAGCTTAACTGGAGTGTTTTCATTTATTTCTGTCCACTCTGGCCAACTGACCTTATCATCAGACCATCATTTAACGACTGAAAAAATAATTCTATATTTAAGGACTCTATTTCTCTTAATTAAATATCTATTTTATATAAGTGTGCATTCATTTTTTGCATACTATTTATACATTATTTGTCTTGTTTAATTTTAATTAGTTTTTTTTTTTTTTGCATATAACAACTTCTTTGACATGTTGTAAAACCCTCTAAGCTTCATTGTTTGTATGAAAATGTGTTATAGAAATAAAAGTTGCTGTTTTAAGTTGTGGTTCTCTCTTTGCCACATTCCTGTAAAGTTGTGGCTGGTAAAGTACCCAAGTGACAGTTGTTGTCTGCACAGTCTCTCCACTCTCATGTATTGTAGCCTCCTTCCAAATTCTCAGATGTCGCTTGATGGCCTTCCTCACTGGTCTTCTGGTGTGATTACTTATATTTTATGGATGGCCTGCACTAGGCAGGTGTACAATTCCGCCATACCCTTTCCATTTCTTAATGATTGATTTAAATGAACTTCAAGTGACTTGTATATTTTCTTGTCTTCATCCCCTGACTTGTACATTTCAAACACCTTTTAACTGAGTTGCTTGGAGTATTTTTTTTTGTCTTCATGGTGCAGTTTAGGCCAACATACTGACTCACCTAACCCTAAGCCTAACCCTAACCCCAGACAGATGATCACTAATTATGTGACTTCTAAAACAAATTGGCCGTACCAGTGATAATTTAGGTGTGTACTATTGAAGGGGATGATTATTTATGTGATCAATTATGTTATGTTTAACAATTATAAATAATTTAGACCACTTTCAGAGATCGGTCGATCAGTCCCAAAATAGCCAATTTAAATCCAAGGAGCTGAATACTTTTTATAGACACCATATAACAGTCAGTATTCACAAGTTTCCTCTTTAAAAAAATAATTCCCCAAGAAACTGAGAAAATGTATATCAAATAACCTCACTGGGTTAAAGCATTAATTCTTAAGGTACAATTTTTAGAGAAAAGAGGAACATATAAAATTAATGAGTACAATGCTGTTCATAATTTCAATAGCTATTGATTTCATCTAATTAAATGGAAAGTTTAAAGGCAACATTTGCAAGCAGTTTGGCTGGATTTCTATTTAAATGCGACAGAAGAAAACCATCAAGAAAAACAAGAGTTGGATTGAGCACAAGCCTGTTTCAAGTCATGGCATTTGGCATTTGACCTCCCACACATTTCTTGCAATGTGGGAGGAAAACTGAATTATCAATAGAACAACCTCCATAGGCACATGTTGAGTTTCCATGCCGGCATTTAAACCTAGAGCTAATGATCAATCCCATCACCGTTCAAACACTTATCAAAACACCAAATAATAAATTACAAATGTCATCGGCAGCCCAATATCTTTTAAACCAGAATCCATGAAGATACTTGATAATGGGCTTATATTGTATTGAGATAATGCCTGAAGCTTTGAGTTGTGTTGCAGAAGGTAATAACTATGTGGAAGAGTGACAAAATGGTAAATCCAGGTTTCATCCTGTAGTGTGAATTGAACCAGCAGCAAGCCTCTTTATAAGTGAAACTTTTTAAAGCTGCTGGGCAAATCATGAATACCATTTTCCAGGAATATCAAAGCTGGAGTGGCAATGAGACAAGTGTGCGTTGTGATTAGGCTCTGTTGGAAATTTTTGATAGTTTGTATAAGTGTATTGTCTCAAAAAAGTAGGCTTGCTAATTCTCAGACTGCTCTTGTATATTCATCACACCATAAAAAGCAGATCCATACTGATAATGACATTTAAAATGCATACATTGCTGTTTATTTTCGTAGGGCATTTTCTTGGCGTTGAAGGTGTACTATGAGGGTGAAGAGCAAATATCAGTCCAGTATAATCTATAATGTTGATAGTGTTCTCTTTATACTCTTTTTCTCAGCAATAATCTAACAAATACAGTATTATAAGGTTATGCATTTTCCATTGAACCTCTAACCTTTCATTTTAATGAGGACTCTGCAGAATTTTAACAGTGCAAATAGGAAGAATGATTATTCTAACCTTTCCGTTTTCCTGGGTAAATTATACCCAACTCTGAAACTCTAGACAACGTAATCTTGTGTTTTCATGCTGACACCTTAAGTCAACATGACCTGTCCAGCATCACAAAAGGTTTTTTGTCTGTCTGCTAATAATTTGGCTCATGCAGCATTTTATTTCAATTATCTTTCATTATCATATGCCTTAGAATTGTCCCAGGAGGATGCAGCTGTGCACAAAGACAATAATCTGAGATTTAAAAGTGCTGATACTCAATTAAAAGAAGGCATCCTTTTATCCCCAGACTTAAAAAAAAAAATACAATTTGACCTTCAGGCACAGCTTTGAAATGCCTAACTTGGCAGAGAGAGACAAGTGATAAATGATTGAGTTTGGACAATCCCATATGCCAGCCGGCACACCTTGGATTCTCCTGCCAAGGTCATTTGTTGGGTAAAGAACATGTACTTTTTAGCCCCCTACTCTCTGCAACATCATGTTAGTATTCTGGTGTCATTCTGATAGAAAGACATGAAATTGTTCTGCCCCAGTCCACCCTTTCATTTCCTGAAGCAGCCTAGAGCTTTGATGCCCTTGTTGGATGAGTCATGGAACAGCATGGAAGATGTAATTTTAGAAATAGGGGTATAGCTTAGAAATGTGTGTTACAAATCAAACAAATTTTATTCCACGATGAATCCAAAATTAGAACTCTAAAGGACTACAATAAAATATTATGTATTAAAATGTAAGGTAAAACCATAAGAAACCTAACTTCAGAGTTTACCAGCTGTGTGCTCCCTTCAGAGCTGTACGACTAAAGGAAGCTACATTACATGTAATTATTTCTCTAAAGATTTTTATCTCCATTGTAAGAGAATGGACAGTTCGTGGCACTGTTGCCCACCTCTTCCCAACAGACAGACGCAGGACACAAGTTAAAAGCACTAAGAAGACTTCTAATTATTTTCTTCCTGCACAATACTGTCTCCAAAGCACCACAGCCACAATAAATACAACAATAAATTAGAAACTACTCCACAACTCCAAGCAAGCTCTATCCTGTACCTCCTAACTCTGGCTCACTTGCTGGGTCTCCACCAGTCCTTTATATAGTCCTTGACCCTTTCAGATGGAGAATTGGCTTTTTCTTCATCCCAGAAGTACTTCGGGGCTCCTGTCCTCGTGACTTAGGAGTACTTCCGGGCTATGGATGAGGTATGGCTCCTCCAGTCCTCTCACAGCTCCTCCTTGCAGCACCCACGGTACCCAGCATGGCTGAGAAACTGCACTCCAAGTCCCAGGATGCCCTGTGGGAATAAGGTGCACCATTACACTCCAGGGGAGCTGCCATTTAGTGTTCTTGGGGAGGCAGTGTCCTGGAAAAGCTGCCATTCCCCATTCTTGTATCTCGGGGCATCCCGGCCGGGATGAGTTTGCCGGCCGTCCGCCACACCATACTGGAGTGGCTTCTGTTTGCCTGTTGTGTACAGGACAGGGTCCAGAAATGCTGTGAAGGGTTTGTTTGTGGGATTCTGCCTTATCAAGTGCAAATCCAACTTTGATCCAAGTTTCTAGTCCTTTCTTCACATAAAATGTCTTCTCTTCTAATACTTTAATTTAGTTAGAGTTTTAAAATGAGGATGAACTAAAACTTTGATATAGTAAAACTAAATTTCTAGGAACACGTAGTTCACTCCAGATAGAGGTAATTAAATAGTTAAAAAATAATTTACGATCTCTTGCCTTATGCTCACCTTCAGCGCCTTTCCTCCGTATTCACATGTGTGTTTATGCCTCTTTACCGGTGCTCCCATTCTCGAGCACGTTCCCATAAAGCCCGTGTCTCATACTCTTTCACTTTTTCGCCTCCTGTCTGGTTTTATAATTTCTGTCTTTGAAGACGATTCTCAGAATACGCCTTTAGTTCTCCATTTGCGGCTCACACTCACTCTTCCTCTTTCATTTCATCACCAAAGTCAGACTGGCCAATCACACCAAAGCCAAACTGACCAATCAGATTGCTCAGAGAGACTGGACACACAGACCTTAGCATTTTATTATGCAGTAAATAGATGTTCAGAAAACATGTCTCTGTGTGTGTGTGTTGAAAATTATACAATATGATCTGTGTACTGTATTTCGGCAGTTTTTTTAGGCTGGAGACTGGTAGCCATTGAAAAGGCAACGGAGATGTTCAGCGGCAGGAAATGCAGATTTGAAAAATATAGAAATGAACTCTAAATGATTACCTATAGGATTATGAAAAAAGATTCTGTCCACAGCTCTGGCATGTAAGTTAAAGTTCAGGTGGCAGTGCACGATCGCTCTAAGGATGCTCCCTGAATACAAAGAATAGAGCTGTAAGGATTTGGTAGGCCACATAAAAGAGAATAACTTTTGAAGTTATAGTAGGGTTTATTCAAGAAGCAGTTTTGTGTTAATGGTTTTTAAGAAATAAAAAGAATGGTAGGTACTTACTTGCCTTAAGAGCTCCAGATAGAGTTATCATAGACAAAAAGGTGTTATCTGGCAGTAGTGGTGAAAGTAGGACAGGGAAGGACCGATAGAAAATCATCATTACCAACATATTATTGAGAATTTTGCCAAGACAAATTTAAGAATAGGTCCTTCACATAGTGCCTTGTAACTCACTTGATAACTTTTGTTCAAGGAATGTTATAAGATAATTATTTGACCTGACTACTATACTTAACATTGCAATCCATTTCAGAAATTGAAGTCTGCTATTCAGAGAAGAACAATGTTTAATGCACTACCACAATGTCACCCTTAGGTGACCTGCACAGTCCAAACATATTTAGTTACAGAAGGAAAGAGAAATGTTATTAAATTTAACATACTGCATTTCGATCGTTTTGAACAGCTGTTGGCTTACATTGACCCTCCAACCAAGCCACTCTTTTCAAAATTGAAACACAGCTTTTTTTTTGCAAAGTTTGCCTTAGGAATTTTCATATAATTTGCCTTGGGAAACCGTGTATCATTGTAATGACTACAGCATCATTTTGATTCTTGCATCTGTCAGTCAAGACAACTGAAAGGGCATAAACAGGCAGACCTTCTGAAGGAAGTGAATTAACCCCAAGCCCACCAGTGCTGGGCTTTGATTTTGTTTCATTTTGCAGTAGTGAAATTCCCAGTGACACATGTTAAAGCCGCATTCTGTCTTTTTCATCTCTGCAGTCACTGTTCATTTTTTGATATATGATTTCATTACCTACTTGTTGACACCACCTCCGTTTTTTTTTTTTTTTTTCTTCCTTTTTTTCTTCTCTTTTTACTGCCTGCAAAATTCATTTTGGCAGTAAAAATCATTGGGGTGGCTCCAGATAGATTATTGATTCCCTGTGGATGTTTTCTTAGTGATTCACTTGATGTTTCATGTTTCATCTTTGTTCGTTGTATTGTAAGAGTTAAGCTACTGAACTTCTTCCTCTTGTTACTTTGCTAGAGACACTGGGAGGAGGTTCAGGTGGAGAATTTAAATTTAATCTCAAGGTATTGCAGGCATTCGTTTGGTACATGGAAACTTACAGCATGGGCATCTGTCGAATCCTGGCAGGACTACACACTATTGATATTACACTACCTAACACACATTTATACCCCAACACGAGGGACAGGCTACTCTCTGAATTTAATGTACATTTTGATCTACTTTTTTAATATATGTTTTTATTTTATCATTCATTGATGTAGCTAGTGCTGAAATTGGTTAGCATGTGTACAGTGATGATTCCATGTTAAATGTAAGGCACAGATGAACCGTCACCACGTTTTTGTACATTCCAGCTTTAGATTGCAGCAACACCAATGTGCCTTCCCATAATGGTGCTCTTTAACTGCTGCCACACTGAAACTGAAAGTTATAGAATTAGAAGTGGCAGGGCTAGAGTCAAGGTTTGGGTTCTTATTTTAGATTATTGTCTTGCTACATGAGAGGTGAAAAGGAAAACCATCATGAGACAGTGTCACATCCAAATTCCTACTCAGTACATGTTTTAATCCAATTCAATTTAAAAAACAAATACTCTGGAGTTTAGCTATACATATACGTATACAGGGAGTGGCACAGCTTCCCCATGCCAAAGCTTAGGGTAAAACGAGTTTGAAAGATGGATGAAAGGGTATACGTATACAGAGGATTCATGAAGTATTCAGACTCTGTGACAGTGTGTCAGAGAGAGGATGTACAGCATTATCAATAATGTTACTCGATTTTGTTTTCATCCTCTCCTTTTCTGCTGTCTCCGTAACTGAGCCCACCCTTTAAATTAGCTTGTTGATTTGGTGGGCCTCTCATGATGTGAGGTTAACAGGCCAGTAAACCACAGTGCAGAAAATCACACAGGCCATCACAGAGTTATAGAAGATATGAAGTGTGTCACTATCCTCATTAAATGAATGCAGTCTCCTACTAAAAAAGAGCCTCCTCTGCCCTTTCTTATATAATTCCTCTGTGTTACGAGACCAGTCCAACTTGTCATTGATGTGGACCCTCAAGTAGTCTCTGGAGGGAGACAAGGTCATTCTCTGCTGGAAACCAGGTCCCAAATGATTATTGACTTCATGTGTGCAGGCTGTTTCTGTGGGGGAGGAAGCACAACCTGGAAGTGACGGCAATAGTCTTCCCGGAGAGTTCTCAATTCTAAGGCAAATGGAAGCTGTATTAGTGATGGTGTTACCCCATAAACAAAGCAAATGGTAACTGTATTAGTGATGGTGTTACCCCATAAATATTTCTCTCATTTTTAATTGACGATCTATCTATCTATCTATCTATCTATCTATCTATCTATCTATCTATCTATCTATCTATCTATCTATC
>JANRMT010062803.1:66279-103485 GCA_026402145.1 Polypterus bichir lapradei | reverse complement strand
TATCTATCTATCTATCTATCTATCTATCTATCTATCTATCTATCTATCTATCTATCTATCTATCTAACAGAGGACTTTATCCAAAGTGTCTTAGAATATCATTACCCATCTACATAACCTTCTGCAAAGCTGTTAAAGACTCCATTTATGTTTGTCGGTGTATTAAAGCAGAAGCTGCCTTATGTATGGAGGAAGACATGCTAGAAGCATCCCTTGAGAAGAATCTGGCAGCTGGTGACCTCTATTATTAACCTTACTTTATTACAATAATGAATAATTTTAACTTAATTTGAAGCACATTGTATTTCATGTTTTCTACAGATTTTTTTTTATGTGAGAGATATTAATGTTTTTATTAGGTTAGTTTAACTCAAGTTTTTTGACGTTTTAGAAGCATTCTGTCTCAAAGCTTTAACTGACAACAGCAATTTGTGTCTTTTTTCTTGTTTTCTAGGGATTGTATTTGGTTTGGAAAATATCTCATAGTATCATTTTGTGAACAGCATGTTACCATGTTGGCTATATCGATGCCCTGCAGACATGTTTTATTTTACAGGATTTTCCATTGCGATTCACCTTCCAGTCAGGGAGCTTTTCAAAGTCTATAGGCTATAGACAACTGAATGTGGGGGTCTTTGGCTAGCAAGATGAGAAGCCCACCATTTCTTGTGAACTACAGAGCCTGCTCTATCTGTTATCACTTCAGCACCAGCTCAGTCTGGGTTAAAGGCCATAATGAGAAATTCAGTTTTAGAATTATTTAGGAAGGTAGAACACTCATGAAAAATTAATTATAAATGCACATATAGGAAGAGCGCTTTGTGAATTTTTGAAAATGTCCTGTGCCTGATATATATATATATATATATATATATATATATATATATATATATATATATATATATATATATATTTTTTTTTTTTTGAAAAAGACAGTACAGTGATATGAAAAGTACCATGTATTCTGTTTGAATTGTTTCCTAGATGTTGTGATAAAAATTAAAAAAAGAAAAGAAATAGATAAAGTAAAGAAAAGTGTTTTATGTGTGTGTCACATAAAAAGAGGTGAACTAATGCTAAGAGTAAAAGCAACATAGTGATGGAAGCTGCAGGGCAGTTAGGAGAAAAAAATCTAAAAATGCAATTCATCACATCTCCAAAGTTTTAAACATGATGTGACAGGTATATATTTATACTTGAGTTTTAAGCTTGATGGTGTCAAAAAGTAGAAATATATTCACTGCCATTATTCCCCAAGGCTTTTGTCTGGGCTCAGAACTCACTTTACAAAATGCATCTTACATGTAAGTTGCCAAGAGTTTTACATGGGGTTCCATTTACTGACAGCTGCTTTAACTCTTTTGTTAACATGTGAATAAACAAAAAGGGTTAAGTAAATTGTATGTACTCTATACAGTATGTGACATGTAGAGGTCTCCCTTGCATAACACAACATGACCTAATATTTTCAAACCTGCTTAATTTAATTTAGAATTGTTTAGGTTCATGGGCTAGCCTGGCAGTTTTGGACCAAAGTCTGTATCAAGCCACTCATTTATACAACCACTTAAACACTTACAACTGCCAAGTAATATAATACGTATGTCAGTGGCTCTTAAACTGTGGGGCGGCCCCCCTTAGGGGGGTGCGAAGTAACAAAATGGGGGGTGCGAAGATGTGGAAAAAAGAAAACAAGAATCAAAAATATGAAAAATACATCTATTGAAACCAAAACAAATTAACTTAAACTACATTCTGATACTAGAAAAATAAATATAGAGTTAAGTAAATGTCGATAAAAGTTAATTAGGTATTATAAAATATGCATCTATGATATATCATTAATTAAAAAAGTACAAATTGGTATCAGTGGGCTCCTTTCAAAAAAAAATTAGGGGGGCGCGATTAAAACTGTTATGAAAACTTGGATCGCAAATACGTAAAGGTTGAGAAACGCTGGGATTTTTTTTGGGATGTGGGTGAAAGATTATGGAAAAATACCTGTAGACACAGGGAGGACATGCACACTTCATACAGACAGGGTGTATAACTCATATAAATGACAAATACTATCATAATAAAGTAAAAACAGTAATCCCCTTTTTTTTGATGACTATCTATCTATCTGTCTGCCTGTCTGTGGGTCTATCTGAACTTTACAAAGATGGTAACCATTATTTATTTACTGTGACACCACATGATACAACCTATGTACATATATTGTGCAAATGGTTTGCCACACTTTAGTCATATAGGCTTCATGTCCGAGGTCCATTCTTGTTTCCCTACACAGTCTCTTCCACAGAGAAGGAATGTGACTTCAGAGGGTATTGAATACTCTTTGCAGCAAACACTACCAATAACCAGCTGCTGAAGGAACCCATGGCAAGTGACTTGAAATCAAAACTGACGGCCATTATCAACAATGCAGCATGTCCTCTCCCTGACATGCTATCATTAATTGCTTATAGTTAACACATTTTTCAACAGAAGTATGTCAAGAAATGCTTCTGAGGATCCTTCATACCAACAGCAATACACTTTTATAACACCTCACTGTGACAGCTCTCTTATCTTAGCCAAGTCAGGAGTTTTCTTCTCTTTTGTAATTCTTGTGTGTAGTTGAGGGAGGGTTGTTGTTTTTGTTTTATATAATTTTTCTTGAGCTTCTGTAAAAGGATGTTAAATAAAGTTCTGTCTGTCTATCTAATTGTCAATGGTTTCCAAAGTGTCACTAAATCTGTTCAGTGAAGTGAAGGGTCTGTTCCCTGGTTTGGGACATGCAGCTCCACTGCAGTCAGCATTTGTTTTTAAATACAGAACCAACTAACCAGTCACACACAGTATAAGCAGTTTACTTCACTCTGATTGGCTACACTGTTGGGCTACTGGTTGTCTATTGACTGACATTAAATACTTTGAAGGTGTCTGCTGCTTTCTGGGTGTTTCTTTGCAATAGCACTACTCTGAACATCTGCCTGAGTAAAATGGAGGAAATGCAGTGTAGTGGTTAAATCTTTGGACTTCAAACTTTGAGGCTGTGGGTTCAAATCCTCCTTCTGACATTGTGTGACCATGAGGAAGTCACTTTACCTGCACGTGCTCCTATTGGAAAAACAAAAGAAATGTTACCATTGTATTTAAAATGTTATAAGTTGCCTTTGATTGATAAAGGCATGAGCCAAGTAATAATTATAATAATACTAATAAAAGACATAACTCCACACATTAGCTCACATGCAAAATGGTAGCCATTTAAGAACATGGCCCCCACTAAAATGGTAATTCTCGTGTTTCCTCATTACCTCATATGCGACTGAACAAAAAAGCTCTAAGTCAATTAAATCTAAAGAAAAGAGCAAAAAAAAAAAACACACACAAATAAATCAGTTTAATCCTCTATTCAATGTAATTTATAGTTTGTTGTGCACCTTTCTTGTCTTCAGTAACCATGTCTCTCCCTCTCTTGCTCTCTTTGATTTTCTTGCTCTCTTGAAAGTAGTAATTTTTTTCTTTCTAAGAAAAAGCCTTTGTTATAAAAGGCACTATCTCTAGCATGCACAATGCCAGTTGTGTTTACAGGCGTCTTATTTTACATGCCCACTGCTCAACGGTTTGTATCTGTTTTTGCAGCTAAAGCTCACACATGGTAAGCAACTTATTCAGGGTCACACATTAGATCAGATGTGGAAGAAATTAAATTGGAAATAAATTAAAGAAATAAATCTTGTCCTTGTTCTCCCCGTGTCTGTGTGGATTTCTTCCGGGTGCTTTGGTTTCCTCCCACTGTCCAAAGACATGTGGGTTAGGTCAACTGGCAATCCTAAATTGTCCCTAGTGTGTGCTTGGTGTGTGTGTGAGTGTGTCCTGCGGTGGGCTGGAGCCCTGCCTGGGATTTGTTCCCTGCCTTGCGCCCTGTGTTGGCTGGGATTGGCTCCAGCAGACCCCCATGACCCTGTGGTTAGGATATAGTGGGATGGATAATGGATGGAAGGATGGAATCTTGTCCTCAACTAGGACCTCTTTGAGTCAGGAACCAGACATGAGGAAACTTGTTCATTCGTCTTTCATTTTTCTTCATGAAGGGAGAGCATCCTGTTACAACAGTCTACTGAGGGACAGCGTCCTGGGCAGAGGTGGTCAGCAAATGGTCACAGAACAAAGACAGAGAGTTATTCTTATAGATAGCTGAATTTGCATAACAGTGCAGAATTAATGCTTACTCTGATCAGTTCAGTTGCTTGCATACACTCTAATTGGTTTAATAGCTTACTTTCCTAAATGGACCTATCCAAATAAAATGTCTCATCTCTACTACATTCTTGTCCTTAAATATCTGTTAAATTCATCTCTTATTCTTTTATGGAAAACTGTGTACGTGACAACTGGTAAGTCTTCCTGTGCACATGACACTTAGTTTCTTCTTAAATCACCTAGGTCATTTTACCTGTTTACCCAACTATTGCATTAGTCTATTGCATTAGGCAGTATATCTCATTTTTCCTGGCAGAACTGGGCCTTTAAAATGACCTTTGGGTTCTTAGTCACATCCCCGAGCAGGGCCCTCTAGCCCAGTTACTCAATTTGTCTGGATAGCCATCATTTACAATCTTCAATCATTTACAATCATTTACAAAAAGCTGTGATGGTCCCCTTTATTTTCTCACATAGAAGAGGGAACTGAAGTCTTGTAGTTGTGGGTCCGAATCCTTAGCCTATAGGCCATACTGCCTGCCGGTTCTTTCAATGTTAATTTGATTCTTATGGTGGAGACCAATGGAGTTACTTGAAGGACTGTTAATCACTTCTATTAACACTGCCTCCTGTTGACGCCTGGTAACATTGCACCTGTAATCTTAATCTTTTATAGAGCTGTTTTGCCTATACAAAGGCCACTGTGTTCCATGGTTTTCTTCACTGTGCTATCCTTTTTATATATTTGAGTGAATACAGTGCACATCTCAGAAAATTAATATCTAGGTACACTTATGCCTCCATATGAGAAACATATAGATACAATGGATTCAGAAAGAAGTAAAATCCATTGTCATCCTGAACAATTTATTGTGCTGATCCTGAACAATTTATTGTGTTGTAGATTTAATTTAAAATGGATACATGTGCCATTTTTGCCCATCAATCTACACTCAATAATGACAAAGTGAAAATGTGTTTCCAGAAAGGTTTTCAAATTTATTAAAAAACTGAAATTTCCTAATTCACTACTTTGTAGACACCCCTTTGGCAACAATTGCAGCTTTGAGTCTTCTTGGGTAAGTCTGTATAAGCTTTTCACACCTGGATTTGCACAGTATATCTCATTTTTCCTCACAGAACTGGGCTTTTAGAATGACCTGTTTCTCTTTAATTTTCTGTTATAAATTTTGAATGATGAGGAATTCAAATTTAAAATGAGTTTTATGTTCATTTTTGTGATGAACATGCTGATTATTTTTTGCATTTTTCTACACCACCCTTTTCTTAGGGGTATTCACATATAATATGAGAAGCACCTATTGCAATAGCCATGTTTGTCTGTCTGTCCCATCCTCTTGAGACAACTCTGTACCCCAAGGACCTATTTTATTGAAAACATGGCACACTTATTCTTCAAAGAAATTTGTCTTAGACAGTTCTGTTTATGTTGAGATATCTTGAACAGATCGTGCCCCACAAAGCTTTAAAATGTAAAAATCTCCCATTGAAAACCACAGATGAATCTCCAAACTCATTTATCTTAAAAAAAGTGACTTCAACTACAAATTACTTTACTGCTTCAATTTTACCTTGAAAGTGGTTACACCAGTTGGTATATTTTGAATATGTTCCTCACTTATGGATAAAATGGATTCAGAAAGAAGTAAAATCCATTGTCATCCTGAACAATTTATTGTGCTGATCCCAAACAATTTATTGTGTTGTAGATTTAATTTAAAATGGATAAATGTGCCATTTTTGCCCATCAATCTACACTCAATAATGACAAAGTGAAAATGTGTTTCCAGAAAGGTTTGCAAATTTATTAAAAAACTGAAATCTCCTAATTCACTACTTTGTAGATACCCCTTTGGCAACAATTGCACCTTTGAGTCTTCTTGGGTAAGTCTGTACAAGCTTTTCACACCTGGATTTCCACAGCATACCTCATTTTCCTGATAGAACTGGGCTTTTAGAATGACCTTTGGGTTCTTAGTCACCTCCCCAAGCAAGGCCCTTCTAGCCAGCTACTCAATTTGTCCGGATAGCCAACTGTAGGAGGTGTCCTGGTGGTTTCAGACTTCTTCCATTTCAATAATTGTGGGCACTCCAGGGAACATGGAAAGCTTTAGAAATGGTTTTATCCCTATTCCCTGATCTATGCCTCTTCACAGTTTTATTGTAGAGGTCTACAGAGAGTTCCTTGGACTTCATGGCTTGGTTTTTGTCCTGCCTTAAATACTTATATAAATTAGAGATTTCATTTTTTGATTTTTAACAATTTGCAAACCTTTCATGAAACATGTTTTCACTTTAGAATTATGAGTTATTGAATGCAGATTGATGTGCACAAATGTCAACTTTACATATTTAAGATGAAATCTTCAACACAGTAAAGTGTGTAGAAAGTGAAGGGATCTGAATACTTTCTAAATCCACTGTATTGGAGCAACCTGGAGATAGAAATAATGGTCTCGTGCTATTCTTCATCTCCCAGCTAACT
This sequence comes from Polypterus bichir lapradei, assembly GCA_026402145.1. Classification (NCBI taxonomy): domain Eukaryota; kingdom Metazoa; phylum Chordata; class Cladistia; order Polypteriformes; family Polypteridae; genus Polypterus; species Polypterus bichir. The sequence continues at coordinate 96,785 of JANRMT010062803.1, read as the reverse complement.
CTCCATAATATGTGGGAACCCTTGATGCTAAACCCCTGAGCTTCATCCTCCTTGGAATTCATCTACCTAATAAGCTTATTCTCCCCTAAGTATTACAAGGAAAGATTCAAGTTTCACATTTAAAAGTTTGGCACATTTACCTTTTTGACTTGGCTAGCCCATTAATTTAAGATCTTCCTTAAAAATATTTTAAATCACTGGCTCTTGTAGGCTGCTTTTTTGTGAAGTACAAAAGGAGGTGCTGCAACTTAATTTAATATGATGCGTCTATTTAACTAGTGATTATGCAGTAATATATAAAAAATCCCTTTACCTGCAAATTCCTTGTGCAAAATGCTTGATACATTACAATGAAGCTGCAGCTCAAAGTGAAGCATGTCCAGTGGGAAAAGAGCAGAATAGAAAGTTAATTGCTAGTGGCATCAGAGATGTCATGACTTAACCATAGTCGGGTTTAAAACACCATTGCACCAGCACTGGAAATGATCATGTGTCATCTGTTCCAGAGTTGTGTTTGAAGAAAAGATGAGTCAAGGAACACAAATTCATCCACCAAGGGACCTGCCTGAGAATATAGTTATGTAATAGTGCAGCACTGATAGTTAAAGAAATGAACTTTATAAAATACTATAAGGCAATAAGTTACAATTAAAAATAAAATGTTATCAGTATTTCTAGTTATCTGAGAGTTCTAACTGCTTCACGTAAATGTCTTCAATAAATCAGGACATGATGAGGTTAAGATAAGCACAAAACTATTAAAAGCACTCTATTAGCATTCTGATTTGACTGTCATTACTAATTTTTCCCTGTTCCAATCTGTTTCTCTTTAATTTTCTGTTATAGGTTTTGAATGATGAGGAATTCACATTTAAAATGAGTTTTATGTTCAGTTTTGTTATGAACATGCTGATTTTTTTTTGCATTTTTCTACACCACCCTTTCCTTAAGGGTGTTCATATATAATATGAGTAGCACCTATTGCAATAGCCATGTTTGTCTGTCTGTCCCATCTTCTTGAGACAGCTCTGCACCCCATGGACCTATTTTGTTGAAAACGAGGCACACTTATTCTTCAAAGAAATTTGTCTTAGACAGTTCAGTTTATGTTAAGATATCTTGAACAGATCATGCCCCAAAAATCTTTAAAATGTAAAACTCTCCCATTTAAAACCACGGATGAATCTGCAAACTCATTTATCTTAAAACAGAGAAACATTCTGCGTCACTTCAACTACAAATTACTTTACTGCTTCAATTTTACCTTGAAAATGGTTACACCAATTGGTATATTTTGAATATGTTCCTCATTTTCAATTCTGATAGCCACTACTGATGGCAAACAAACTCCCAGTACGAGTTAATGAAAAACGGGCAGACTGTGTGCGTAAGAAACCTGCTGTCACAAGCTGTTTTCTTGGCATCGGCAAATTGTTTCTGCTTTTAAAGTCTTCCCAGCTGCTGGAGCGTAAATGGAAGAGAACCAATGAATCAGTATCTCACTCCCGATGTTTTACTGTAGGTCATAAGAGGTAATGCATCTTCCTTAGCATTGAATTGTTTTCAACAAGAAAAAATGTTATTGTGTGTAACAAAAACATATAAATACCAAAATATCAACATAAATACAGTAGTAAAAGGCATGTCAAGTGTCCACTGCTGTTTTGATGTAGATTTAGAACCCATCTTTCTTGTGACATGTTTTTAAACAGTCATGAATACAAAGCCCGATGTTGCACTCAGGACAGTAGAAGCCTGTTCCGTTGCTCACTTTTCTTATATTTTTTCTGTTGCCTTTGCATGAAAGAGTAGAATGTCCATACAGTCAACGTGTTATTTTAGGCCACAACAGCACTTACACATTTCCTCTGACAAGAACATTTACAGTTGCTGCGTTGTGAACAGTTCCTAGGAGGCTAACATCTTTCTTGTCCTTCTACTTTATCGCAATTATTTTGCCTTTTTTCCACAAATCTACTAGCAGGACAGTGAATGTTCAGGTGATTGAATTCACCAGGCATATCACGAAGGTTCAGTCACACAACTTCACTGTTCGTGTCAACATTTAATGACCAATTTGCATTGTCATCACTATCACATAATTCAACTTATGGTTCAGTTTTAGTTTGTTCTAGAAGTATTTTTACAGCTTTTCATTTATTCACTATTGTGTTTTTTTAAGGTCCGCCCTAGTAATGAATATCAATGAGTTACCTTACAGTGGAAGGACGCTTAGAAAAATTAATGATGTTCTTCATCTGCAAGATGGTAACAGAATAATGTTTTTCGGGCTTAACGCTTCTTATCTCATCAAAACAGATTAACCTGAGTAGAAATTAGGAATAACCCTATATATGTAGAAATCCAGTTCTGTGAGCTGCTCTGGGTTAATGCCAAGGAAGTTAAATTACCTCCGTAACTGTCTTCTTTTTCTTTTTTCGGCTGCTCCCTTTAAGGGGATGGCACAGTGGATCATCTACATTGTCCGCATATTGACTTGGCAAAATTTTACACCGGATGCCCTTCCTGACGTAACCCTCCCCATTTATCTAGGCTTGGGACTGGCACAAAGAAACACACTGGTTTGTGCATCCCCTGTGATCTCTATAACTGTAAAAGTATAAAATGCAAGCAAGTAAAAGCAAAGATTATGAAGATATGGTTGAAGTACCCTGTGGTGGGTAAACATTTACTCAGTATTAACTTTACACTAAACCAACTTCAGTGTTCTATTATCTGCAGATTATAATGATTCACTATTTCACTGACACTAAAATTTACTAGGGTGATCAGGCATCCCAGTGACTCGGACAGTCCTGATTTCAGAGTATGTATCTCAATAAATAACTGAAGAATATCAAATTGTCCCAGTTTTAACAGGATGTCCATTTTTCAGTGCCAGAAACATTGCTCCACCAAAATAAATATTGTCACAATATATTTAGAACAGCACACATGAAACTCCAAGGGGACCCAATTGTTCAATGCAAATTACGTATACTAGTGCTGTCAAAACTCCGAGTGGGACCTCTTGATCAGGAACTGGTGTTAAAGAAGCAGACAAAAAAGCAGAGATACCAACATTTATCTCTTTCCATTTAAAGCAATGTGTGGATTGTGGTAGAAATGTAACATCTTATGAAAGAAAGAAACATCCTCTAACAGGACAATTCAGTAATCAGGCAGGAGAAAAGCTGTTCCTTGTATCTTTTAATTACTCCTCAGCAAAATGCCTTGGAGGGAGCATTCTTCACACGCAGTCCGTTACAGCATGGTGAGAATGATCAGAGAAAACAAAGAATAGAAGTTAATTTAATAAACTACTGAATTTACATACAGTGTCAATCAATGCATACAGTTTACTCTGATTGGTTCATTGGTTTACACTCAAATGATTTCTCTCTATTATAAAAAAAATCCTGGAGAGAAACTCAATGGTGTCAAGACATGATCTTCACATTAAGATCACGCAAGACTTTTAAAAGAAACTTCGAGAGGAAAGAGATTGGCCACAGAGCGTCTCGCGGAGACCTTAAACATGAGACTTTGTGCCAAGAGATTGACCCAGGACCTTCTCACAATGACGTGGAACATGAGATTCTTGCAAGACACACCCTACTTACAATCAATATTAAATAGGCCAAGAGGCAGCAAAACATTCAGTCGTCTAAAGGATTTGAGCGCACACAGATCCAGGGCTATCAGCGCATATAAAGCGTATAAGGACAGTACATTATAAATGAAATGTCGACATCTAAGCGAAGAAGAAAGCAGTGCGGAGAAAAGAGACTCAAAAGCGTTGGAGAGAAAAAAGAGCAAAACAGAATAATCTAGGTGCAAATTCAGAAAATAAGGAAAGTAATTATCAGCCCGGAAGAACTGGAATTGAAAAAAAAGCACGTCCAATCCGGCTCAGAATTAAAAGATAGAGTAAAAGACAAAATAGAACTTCATAAAAACGTTCACAAACGTTGGCACTAAATACATGCAGAGCAGGTTAGAGATTATGAAAGCAGTGGAATTCGAAAGGCTAAAAAAAAAATGTTGCCGCTATACACATGTCGAGAAAGTTAAAGGATATGAAAGTAGGAAAATTAGGGAATATAAAAAAAGAAAGTAAAGATCGCAGTAGCGCAAATAAACAAACTGCCTCATTTAACTATGCACCAGTCTAACTTTGGTTTTGAACAATAATCACTGCACTATTGCACCATAACACTTAATTCTACTTTATTCACATAATTTTACTTATTTATTATTACTATGACTTTTTGTTAATCTAACTGATATTCTTCTCTTTGCACAGTATTTGATAAGCGGATCAGGATGCATTTCACTGCGTGTTGTCCTGTATAACTATGCATGTGACAAATAAAGAATCTTGAGAATTTCAAAAACGGAGTTTACCGCACATGCATGCATTGGTTACTTTGTAAAAAAAATTATAAACTGCTGATGATGTGGATCGTTTTGTCTGTGCTGAAATTCCAAACAGAGAAACCTATCCTAAATTATGGTACAACGTTATTAAACACATGTCTCACGGATCTCATTTAAAAGATTCAGCATATTGGGACTCACAAGATTACAAATATTGTTTTTACAGAAGCTCTGAAATAAAAGTGAAACTAATGAAATAGCAACAATTCAAAGAAAAAAAAAATCTTAAAAGTGTGTATCCGGAAAACAAAACAGGGGGGTTGGAGAGCGAAGCGAGCAGGGGGTGAAGCTGAATCAACTGTTTTTCTGAATCAACTCTTATATTTTAGTGTACATTTTGTTGTTCACTTGGCCTTTATCTGGTTTCCTGGTGTGCCTGAACAGGATTCTGACATTTATTAAGCATTTATGCTGTTTCAATCAATCAACATTTATTTATATAGCACATTTTCATACAAAAAAATGTAGCTCAAAGTGCTTTACAAAATGAATAGAAAAATAAAAGACACAATAAAAAATAAACATAAGTCAACATTAATTAACATAGGATAAGTAAGGTCCGATGGCCAGGGTGGACAGAAAAAACAAAAAAAAAAACTCCAAAAGCTGGAGAAAAAAAAATAAAATCTATAGGGGTTCCAGACCAAGAGACCGCCCAGTCCCCTCTGGGCAATCTACCTAACATAAATCAAACAGTCCTCTTTGTATTTAGGGTTTTCAAGGAAGGAGCTGATGATGATGGTCACGTAGACTTCTGGCTTTCAGTCCATCAATGTTGGTGCATCATGATGCTTTGGGTAGGTGGTGGTGGCGCAGGCTGCCACCACAAAGAAACCGGAAAAAGAAGCAGAAGAGAGAGTAGGGGTCAGTATGGATTTTGGAGCCACTGTAAATAGTTATTATGAAGAATTGAACATACAGAGTATCAGTATTACGTTAAAGTGAAGTTATAAAAAGGCCATGTTAAAGTAATGTGTTTTCAGCAGTGTTTTAAAGTCCTTAAGTGTTTCCTTAAGATGAATGCCATGTTACCCTAAAACTATTCTTCTACAGGATTCATATGTAGTTATTTGTGAAAAATGTTTATTTTCTGCCCTGGTGCCATCTTTGATGATGATGAGATAAAGCAGGCTTTAAGCAAATGAGGATGAGCTTTATATGTAGGCATACATGCTACACAAGTGCCCTGACTTGGGACATTGATGGTAAATATTAGGGTGACCAGATTTTCAAAGTGCCACATTCACGTGATCACCATAATGATCTGTTGCTGTAATAAAGTTTGCCTTCCAACTCTGTTATTCCCTAACAATTGTCATAAATGAATAACTTTGCAAGTCTCATTTCCTGAAAATGACTACAACCAGACCTGATCAAGCAAAGAAGGAATATTTTACAATTTTTTTTTCTTTATTTTGGTTATGTTAACTACCAATTGTAAAATGCCACCTTGTGTGAATAGGGTGTGCGTGCATGTGTGTGAGAGAGTGTGAGTGGTCCCTGTGATGAACTAGAGTTCTATCCAGGGCCGCTTTCATCCTTTTGCTCAATCTTGGTGGGATAGTCTTTTGCTCCCAAAAACCTAAAATGAGCTGAGAAGATTCTAGAACTTATCTACTGAACTCAATTCATTGAGGGCTGCAGTGCCTGCATGGCCCTTGATTACGCCTGAATATTACACCATCAACAACAATGTTTATTTATATAGACCATTTTCATACAATGTAGCTTAAAGTGCATTACAAGATGAAATAAAAAGGAAGTCAATATATAAAACGTAAACAAGATTAGGCAATAATAATATATAGTATGTAACAAAGAAAAGGCAACAGAAAAAAACAAACCAAAGACAACTCCAGTTAGGCTGGAGAAAAAAATAAAATCTGCAGGGGTTCCGAGGCCAAAAGACCAGCCAGCCACTATTGGGCATTTTGCCTAACATGGATGGTCTAAATCAGTCCTCGTGGTTTACAGGCTTCACCTGGAAGAATTTGATGATGATGGTCATCTAGACATCTGGGTTACCTGCCATTTAATTCATAAATGCAGGGGAGAGCGTGGTACCTTGGTACATGCATACAGTTTCAAACTTGTTTTATTGGGCACCGCCATTTTGTGTTTTTTTTTTTTGTTTACTGATGCCAGTACATGAAGACAGGAAGTCATGGCATCATCTTTACAAAGGTTGGCATCATGCACTTCCAGGTTGATTCTGGAAACAAACAAACATCTTTCACAGCGTCATTGTATTTTGGAGTGATTTAGGAGAAGAATTCTGTCATCTTTCTTTACTCTGATTTACATTTACATATTGAGCATAGGCTGTTCATTTTCTACTGACTTTCATCTCAATGAATTACATATTTACGTTTTTTTCTGAATTTGCATTTTCCAAACAAGACTTGCATCTTGCTTCAGGAATAATATTGAAAAAATGTGGGGCTGCCATTGATTCCACGATGAAGTCAAATAACTGTTATTTTAAATGAAACTTTTTATTAACCAAACATTATTTTACTTAATGCCTCTCAAAGCTGAAGTCAATTTCAAGGCTCTTCACAGGTATGCACATTTTATAGAACTGTTTAAACTTTTATAGTTGGAGCACAGCAGGGATGTAGCCAGGAATTAATTTCAATGGGGGCTGAGAAGGTAAATGAATCATTGTTCTGTCTCTGATCAGTCTGTTTGAACTGTCATAAAATATATTTTCAAACCTGATATCCACCACCCTGGCTACGTCTATGGGACATAGGCAGGCAAGGTGACATAGTGACAACTGACTACCTTTTGTCACATTGCCAAAAAGAGTACAATGGTTAATATCGACTTTACAATGGGAGCAGTGTCAGGTTAATTGACTTGCTCCACTTAGCAGTGATTCAGTTGGGGGAATCAAACCTGTAACCTTGTGCAGTGATTTAGATGGCAAGTTTAAAACATTTGGCCAAATCAATCCAGTCCACAGTTAAGTACAGTATGCAGCATTTTAGAAAATGGTGATGTGTAGAGCTAGGGTAGGGTTAGATCATGAATGTTTAATGCTCATTTACAGTATGTGCCTCACCCTTTGAACAATAATCAGGCATACAGGGCTGTCTTTTTCACCTTTACCAGTGCTGATTCGCTTTTAATGCACGTGAGCATTCTTATCTGTCATTTAACACTAATAAAGATTCCCCTAACCCCCCACCCGAAGTAGGCCTATTCGTTTGGGACTAATGAGCACTGATAACAACTATTGACTGATAACAAATAAATTGTCTGATGAATAATTGATTGATTGATGAACTAACTTGCAGACTGACTAACTGAATCCATGACTGAATAATTGACCAATTAATTGATTTATCCTTACTTTCTTAACGTTCAACCAACACCATTCTCTCATGATACGCATCAAGCTATATATTGTGCTTTCTCATATCAGTCACTTGACTTAATTTAGAGTCAGTTGTCTTTACCTGTTTGCAACTGTCAGCACAACAGCATCAAAACATAAAGATTTAGTAATAAACTATTAAACCCTTGACTTGTTTATGCCTTACATACCCATAAATAGACACCTCTATGAGTGAAAATGGCGTATTAAAATAGCATGCCGGCTTTTTCAGTGATTATTTTTTACACGTTTAAAGCCTATGCTTTTTGAATAGATGATGACTTTCCTCTTCAGATGCTGCATATTACACTTTCCTGATGGCCACTGAACTGCTGTGTAATTGATGCTGAAACCATTCAGCGTTTCACATGCCTGCAGTGACAAGTGCCAGCATCTTCAGAAATGTCTTATTAAACCTTCCTAAAAGGAGGGATAGATGACTTTTCTAGCTCCATTTAATGCTTTTCGGCTCTCCCTGGTTCTCTTGCAGAACCCTCCTCTGAATTTGTTCAATGGTTTTTGCTATTCGGTAGTTTTCTGTTTAAATACCCTCCTCAGTATTTCCATGGTGGTAGACTGCTGGAATTTGGCATGCCACTTTTATGACTTTTACTTATTTCTTTTTATCTGAAAGATACCTCAGTTAGCAATTAAAAAGCCAGGTTCTCAGTGGGCAGCAATTCACGATATAAACTAGTGAGGCTTACAGGTTTGCAGTGGGAGTGAAGACTGTTCTTTATTTCACTGATTTTTATTTTTAGTATTTGACAATGCATGCAGTGTCCTGTGTGGGTGTAATTAAAATGTATTTAGATTGAAGATTTGACGAAAAAAGTAAGAATTTGGACATGCACGTGGTACACTAATTATGGATGCATGGGAGAACAAAGTCAGTCAAAGAATGTTGATGTGGATATGATGGTGGCAGGATTAGTGGGAATCATGTAAAAAGACATTCTCCATTTGCTGCAATAGGCATCAATTTGACTAGACCCTCTAGGCTAAAGTGCCGTCTATGTGGGCGACATTGGGTCATTTGTCCCACCAATCCTAAAGTGATGCTAGAGAAAAATCTCAATGACAAAACTGCATTTTAAAGTCCCTAATATATGCATTTAAGTTTATAGGTTGGTCTTGGGGGCAAAGAATTTACTTGAATTATTGTTACATACACCAGGTAACTTGGCTCCGGGTTAAGTTTAGGGCAGATTTCAAAATCTTCATTTAAACATTTAATAACCTTAAATGGCAAATGCCCTGCTTACTCATCTGAGCTTATCATTTCTTATAAACCAGAGCGCATGTTAAGATCTCAAGATGCAGACTTGCTTATGATTCCAAGGATTAATAAAATAGAGGAAGGTTGTGCTTTCAGTTATGGGACCCCAAAGCTGTAGAATGGTCTGCCTCCTACTATAAGAGATGCCCCTTCAGTTTAACTTTTAAATCCTGACTGAAGACTCACTACTTCAGTTTTAGCATACCATGAGTAGAGTTGCTGATTAATGGTGCATACGCCATCTCTGTTGTTAGTCATTAGTACTAAAAACTGTTATTTGTAAACTGTTTCTAACCCTCCCCTATTCTCCCTCTTCTTGGTATCCTCATGTGGCCTGTGGTGCCACTGCTGTACTGCTAACTTGTTTGCCTGCCTATGGAAAAGACATCTCAGATAAAGGACCACTGGAATCATGGAGCAGAAGGGTCCTTTCATCTGAATGGCTGCCCCAGCACTGACATAGCTGTAGAATGGCCAGTAGAGTGTAGATGGCTTGTTGGCTGAGGTCTCCTTGACACTAACTGTGTCTGGCTTGTCTCTGACTCTGTACAGATATTGTCGGTTTTCATTTATTTTAATTAATCTCTTGATGTATTTTTACAAATCTGTATGTTTATATGTGCTAAGTCTGTAGTGAGTGGTGTAATCTGTTCTTACATTTTGCCTTGAAAGTTTTCATGGCGGTTGTGACAGATAGTTGGCGCTATAACTCCCTTGAACCCTTAGACCAATAGTCAGACACCAGATAAAAGTCCAAATATTATTTATTTTATAATAATACTGTGCACAAAGCACCCTCCTCTCCACAATACTCATAAACACAATAATAATTCTCAATAATCAATCCTCCACTCTCCCAGATGCGTTGCCACCCTTCCACAGCTCAGCTCGCTGTCTGGGGATTTCCCATATTCCTTTATAGTCCTTGACCCGGACGTGTTTCACTCTTTCTGTCCATGTGACCAGGAACACTTCCGGGTGAGATAGAAAATCCTTCTTCAACCCCGAAGCATGTCATTCCTCTTGTCCACGTGACTCGGACGTACTTCCGGGGTGCAAGGAAAATACTCTTTGTTCCTCCCTGCATCATCCTCTAGCGGCCCCCATGGTATCCAGCAGGGTTGTGAATAAACACTCCAATGTCCGTGATGCCCTGCTGGCATTCGGGGCACATCCATGCTGCAGGGAGGGCTCCACCTGGCGGCGTGGGGGTATTGACCGGGATGAACAGCCGGCCATATATCACACGCTTTGTGCCTGCACTTGGTGAGGGGCGCTATGCAAGTCCAAAGTAGTTTGTTCCATTGTATTTCTGAGGTGGCAATGATAGATTGTCCGTCTAGCACTGTGAAGAGGATTACTTGTGTTTTGTTTTATGTATTGCATTTACCCCATTAATAGACACCTATTGAATTCCCAACCTACCTGGAATGGGATCTCACACTGAATTCCCAAGATTTCTTCCATTTTTTTTTCCCTAAATTTTTTTCTTTTTTCTTGTCTTCTTATAGAGACACAGCTTGGGGACTATCAAAAGACAGGGCCTGATAAAGCCCATCGAGGCATCCGTTGTGTGATCTTGGGCTGCACAAGAAATAAATTGTTGTAACCTATAGTGATTGCATCCATAAAATTATAATTTTACCAATGCCATCCCATAAACCTTAAACATCAATTATTCAACTTAACATCCTTTAACATCTAATTATTCAACTTAAAATCTTCTATTGAGTTCATCTATTTCATTTAAAATTGTCCAAAATGTTTCCAGGGCAAGATCCATCCCAGGAATGTTGCAGTCAAGCTCCAGCCTCACTGGGCCACTTGTTTTGGGCCTGCACCAAATTAACATCATTCTGGACCAAAATTTTTAAATGCCTATCAGACAGCCTTTGCGTCACAATCTCTCCTAATCCACTAACAGCTGTGTTTGGTGGACTCCCAGATGAGTTTAAAGTGGAGAAGGACAAACAAACTGTTAATTGCTTTTATTACACTACAAACATGTAGACTTATCTTGCTCAACTCGAAGAAACCTAGCCCAGGTTTACTATTATATACTATTTGAAATTGGAAAAAAAATCTAATTCTCACTTACAGGATTTGTTCAAAACTTTTTTAAAACCTGGCAGGATCTTATCAATAACATTTCAGAATAAGCTTTTATATTGGAGAATAGGATTCTTTTCCCTTTTTTCTACTCTTAAAAGTTTTATTCTGGCTGTTGGCCTTCCTCTCTTTCTCTGGGTTGGAGGTTGAACTGAATTTAGTTTTAAGTTATACTAGTTTGTATGGAATGTTACTTGCTTTTAATAAATTCAATTAAAAAAAAATTAAACTTAAACATAGAATGCAAGTTATGTCACTGAAACATTTACCTGTAAATCCTGCTCACTTTGTTTTTTGGTTTATGATATCAGTTTTGAGTGTCACAGAAGAACTCACCCTCTTATAAACTAGCCAGATAATGAGAAGTTAACTAGATAATTGATCGTTATGGACAACTGGATTACTCAGAATGGTAAAGCTAGCAGAAAACAAAAGCTGCACGGACCTTGTATGCAGCCTTTGATTGACAGAAATCTGAGATCCACACCACATAGACTTATAAATTGCACCTAGTCATCTATCAAAGAATGAGATTCAATGTCAGCTACATCAGGGCTTGCATCAGATTATTACACTGGCAGCAACATTTGCTCCAATGACCGTGAACCAAACCAGTTGCACGAATCAGGTGGACATCTTCCGTCCCGTTCTAATATGTACTCCAAACATTGCCAAAAGGGAAAAGATGGACCCTGAGACAGGTTTAATAGACAAATGAGGACTAATGGATTTATTTGTGAAATAACTCTAAATTCACAGGAAGTGCACAGTTCTGACCTTTTTTCCTCCTGTCACTTTGATGTTGTAAGCATCACACACTTTCTGTTATTGCATAGCAGAGCTATGGCAACTGCTGCTGAAAAATTGCAGCACAAAGGAAACAAAGATGGCCCTAGAAAACTGTGCAAAACATAATGAACAATCAGAGAATGAGCTCTGGAGACTAAAAATATTGCCATAAATGGATTTTGTGAATCAATAAAAACAATATTAGGATATAATTTTTTGATAACAGAGTTCAGGAAGACATGCAAAAAATGTATAATGAACTCAGTTATGGTCAGCAATAATGGAATAAGCAAGCTCAGATCCATTAATAAGTTTACAGATTTGTTCAAAATGCAGGAGGCTAATACAGAGCAGTTTTCTGTAATGATGCTGCAGACTGTGAGATGCTTTTTGTCTATAATTGTTGCCATGCGCACACTCAGTGTGGCTGCTGCATAATGAATATTGGGAAGTTTGACGGCAATATCAGAAAATTAGCTTGTAAGACTGCTCACACTACAGGACAGGTGACTAAAATGTCTGACATGACAGAAGTTCTTCCTATTGTATCTTAAGATGCAATCGAACATCACAGCCCCTCTTATAATGTATGTAAAAAAAAGGATGATGAAGCTAAAATTCGAGCTAGCTCAGAAAATCAGTTGGCAACTGCACATTGGGCTTAAAATTGTGCCAGAATTACACACTGAGTGCCAGGCTTCTTTCTGCTCTTCTGTAGCTTCAGGGGTCTGGCCCATTCACTGTAAGTGTGGATTTTGTATGGTTGTGCTGGGTCTTTGCGTTTTTGTTTTTGTTTTCTGGGTAATCTGTTTTTTCCTCTCCTAGGCTTGCAGTACTTGCATAACAGTTTAGTAAACTGCTCCAGCATGAGCAAGTTCATGAGTATGCCATCCAACTGATTGGCAACACAGCAGTCCCCTTTATGCCTGGCATTAATGTGTTTCCAGTGATCTTCTCACATTTTACGTGTAAATGCACTGCTGATCAGATTGTGATTGGTGTCATGAATCCACTTATTTGTTTCTGTTCTTAATCGTTCCTGTTTTTGACCTTCAAGGTGTTTTTTATTTTATCGTTATGGCATCATCTCATTATCGATTTGTGCAAGTTTTTGCCATTAGCGCCACTGTTCTGTATTGGTTTGTCATGACCATGTCTATTGCTTAACAGCAATGTCAGTTACAAATCGTGTGATATCATCCATCATAAATTGTAACAGCATCACACTTCCCGCATTAAAGATGGCAATGAAGCAAGCTCTGCTTCTGAGTTTTTGGGTTGCGCATCCAAATTGTATGTGAATCAGACTTATGTCTGGTTAGGGAAATTCATGTTGTTAGTTTGGCTTTCTTTTTTGACCCCATTGCAATTTTGATCTTGTTGATGAACCCCAACCTGACCTTTGACAATGAGTTTGCCTTCTCCTTTTAGTCTTCCATCTCCTAATTCCTGTCCCTTTTCAATCTCCCAGTGTGCATGGTTAATTTTTCCAAAGTGTAGTACTTAAACAAGATACAGTGGAGTTCATAAACTGATTGCAACCACATTTAGCATACATCTAAATACAAATTCATTATGTGTATGCATACAACATCTATGCAAGTGTATGATGAATTTTCTGTGAAAAACATGCCATTGGATGTCTATCCAGAAACCACACCTCCATTTAATGCGTGGTTTAAATATAATTTGGATAAACTATATCTTAATGTAATCCAGATACAGAATGCAACGGCAGACGTAAAGGAGCCATTCAGCTCTGGTTCCAGCTTTTCACAATAATCCTGCTGGAATGGCTTTAACTCTTCCACAACCCTAAAACTTTGATTACCTTGGCTTAGAAAATAAATGAATGGATGGATACAAGGCCTGATTAAGACTTCTAAGGGTCTCCAGGTTTGTAAGCTCAAAAGACACCACCACCACCACCTCTCACTATCCTCACTAAGGACACACACACATTTAGACATTTTGAACATCACATACAGTATGTCAATAATAAATTAGACACAGGTATTAAAATAGAAAAACACGTTATATTAGCTCTACTTCAACTGCCTTGATTGTTCATTTGGACTACAATGAATGTAACAAATGAATTGATGAGTGCAACATCACGTCAGCAGAAATTCAATTTCTAATAGTGCAGTTAGCAAACATCAGTTGAATATTTTTAAAAGGTATATGTCACTTTGTTGTAAAAAAAAATAAAAAATACAACCTGTAAGGTCAGTCACATTAATCTTAACTACAGTTTTTACGGCTATAATGCAAATCATCATTTTGGTGTATTTTTTTGAAAAAGCTGCCATGGTACAGTATAGTTTTGAGCCAACCAGCACATTATGCTTCTGTCTCTCTGTTAATTTTTTGTCTTTGATGTTGCATCACTGGGCTCTCATTATGAAGTACCATCCGCTTTACTATCTATCCTTCAAGTGCTGAGGTTGTGAGATCAAATCCTACTACTGATACTTCATGACCAAATCACTTCATAGGCCTGTACTCTAATTGGAGAAATGCAACCAATTGCATCTCAAATGTTGTAAGTCACCTTGGATAAAGGCACCAGCCAAATAAATTAATGTAAAGGATTTTGACTTTTTCTTTTTTTGCAACATGGTAACATATCTCTTATATATATTTGTCTTCTGGTTCGTCCTGTTTCCTCTTCAAACCCGGTCACGTCATGTCACATCACAGCCCTATATCTAGCCTGACCGTGTGACCTTTAACTTTGCCGGTGACGTGACACCAATGGGATCATGAGAGAGAAGCGGGGAATGTGGTAGTCTGAAGGAGGAATAGGAATCGAGAAAAGTTGTGTGGTAGTGTATGGGAGGCCGCAGGCAGTGTGGGGAAGGGTTTGGACAAGGAGGAATAGGAATCGAGAAATGCCGTGTGGGCTGCGTGTGGGGGGGACCGGGTTTGAAGAGGAAGCAGGAAGAACCAGAAGAGAAATATATATAAGAGATTATTGAGTGCAAACTGATCGCTATCCAAAATTCTGAAACAATCTTCATTCCCAGAATCTATCTCCTTCCTTCCGACACCAATCTCCCTTTTAAATTTAAACGCACACAATTCCCACTCAGACTCACCTTCTCCATGACTATCAACAAGTCCCAAGGACAAACGTTTGCAAAGATTTGCGTTAATCTACAACAACCAGTCTTCAACCACGGTCAGTTGCACGTGGCTTTTTCTAGGGTTAGACCTTTCAACTCATTATCTCTCGTCTCCAGCAAAACACCTATTCACAACTGCGTCTTTCAAGAAGTAATTCTTTCTCTTGATTTCTGAATTCCTTTTTCACCGTTTTTCATTCCTATTCTAACACCGCCGTATGATACGATGGGCGTCGGCTATAAATATATAATCTCATAATAGTGACACCTGCTCTGATCATGCCCTACCTATATCAACCAACCAGGACTCATGTTTTTCTTTTAATAGCTTTTTTTCACGTCTGACTGGATAGGTTTATAATTACAAGGATCAAAGAGGGACAGGAATATGTGTTGGACAGCCAATCGCTGTGTGTGTCTGGTATTGTAGATAAAAACTTTGGCCTTTCCTGTTTTTAGGTATTTTTTTTTTCTCTCAGATATGCGAAGGTCCCTTTGTGAGCAAGACCCCAACAGTATACACCCAAGTCACCCTGAGGGTTGATCTGGCCATGGATAGATGGATGGATGGATAAATGGACTTAACAACAGTCAGCAACAGAGTGAACTACCTCCATGCTGCCATCTTTCCTCTTGAATGGGTTAAAGCCACTAAGCTGAAAGAGAAGTCACTTGTCACAAGTGGTGTGTTTATAGCTTTTCCTCTGGGGGGCGATTACTTCACTTTCTCATCCATTGAGGATTGAGCCTGAATTATACTATTAGACCAAAAGGGAGAGCAGGCCTGCCTTTCAGAAATAACAGAAAATGAAGAAGCTGTAAGTGCTCACTTATGTGTGATGGTGTATATTTAGATGTGAACTAATCACTTCATTGTTGATATTCAGGTTTGATTGTGTTTGCTCTTTTGTTTGGTTATATGGAGAAAAAAAAAATGTAATAAAGAGGTTTGCAGACATGACTGCACGCCAGCCCTTTGATGAATCAATACCCTTGGAGCTGTGCTTCTGGCTCACTTGCTAATTTTAGTCACTTTTTAGCTTTTACATCCTCTGTGATAACCTCACTAGTGTGGGTGTTTCTTATTTACACTTGCACTTTCATATTTGCTTCTAATTGAGTGAAATATGGAAGAAGAAGTAGTTTGGTTTTCTTGGCTGCATTTGAACAATATGCTAAACACAGATCAATGAACGCCCTTTGTGTCGAGCTTTTGAGAAGCTGGCACTTTCAAGCCTTGAGCGTATGTTGTTAATAGATGGTTTTATGAATGCACTATCAGAGGAAAAAAAAATGGATTTTTTTTTTTTGTTTTACTTTTTTCTTTGTTGACCTATTCATGTTCATATAGAAGTATGCATGTGTGTTTCAAAAACAAATAAATGCTTTTATAATGAAAAGCGTTTTCACTGATCTAGAATTAGAAGGGTATTTCAAAAAACAAGGTACAACAATTTTACACAAAGGATTTTTTTTAACGATTTAATGCAGAGCCCTAGAGAGGATGTGGGCAGAAAAATAAAATGTGCACACAAATTTAAACTTTTTCCTATGATTTGCTGTTTTTACTTTCTCTTATAAGAAGTAAAAAGAAAGTATTATAAATGTCCAAAGGTTCAGTGTTGAGATGTTGGTTAATCTCGACATTTTAGACCTCCCTGATTTTCTTGTATACAAAGTACAGGGAAAGTATTGAAATCTTCCAAAAATTCCATTTCGAGATTTTAATGAATCTCGATGTTTTAGAACTCCCAGAGTCCAAAAATATCATTTTTAGAGTTATGTTTATATGTTTGTCTGTGTGTGTGTGTGTGTATGTAAACATAATAACCTGAGTACGCCTTCACTTAGGTCAACCAAATTTTGCATACAAGTATTAGGTACAAAACGTGATGGAAGTGCTACTTCACCATTTATTCATGCAGCTGAATCCGATTTATTCAGCTTTACTTTTAAAATAATTATTCATTATATTATAAACTAAGGGGCTCCACCCTCTGCTCTCTTCGCTCGTCCACCCCCAGGTTTGGTTAACTGGATATACAGTTTAAAGAGATTGCTATTTTCATTTCATTCATTTTCATAAATATTTTATTTCTTGATATTTGCCATATTTGCCACTTCACGTTTCTGCTGCTCGCTCGGTGAAGAGGGGGGCTGTACGCACGCTAAGGAGATGCAGTTGCTCCTCTGAAACCCCCTCTTAAACGGTGATACAATGGGAAACAAATACATTTTTTTATACCTCCTATTTGCTCAATCAGCTGCTTGCTTGCTTCCTACTGCTGCCGCCGCCGCCAAGCTGCGTGATCTGCATGATCTACAGCAGCTGTCCTTTTGTCTCACTGCCTTGTCTCGAAGGACGTTCAAGTGACTCCGAAAAAATCACATCTCGTCTCCTTCCAAGTCTTCCAAGACTTTTTTATAATAGAGACATTTGATTTGATTTGTTGCTGATGGTTCTTTAATGTACATAATATAAAAATATAATCATTGTCTTGCGGTTTACTCCTTTAAATATCCATCCCCATATCTGAGTATATGAGAAAGTCTAGGGGAGACCACTCCCAATTTTTTTTTTCTACCCTTGTCCTCTCTCTGCTTTAATGTTTATAAACCAATGTTAAGTACTACTTTTGTATGTAATCCCCAATCTTTCCCAAGCATTTACTTCCATTGTGAAACTAAGGCAACCATCCCTCCCTTGAAGAAACTGGTATCAGGACACTGCGACCAGAACGTTACAGCTTCCTGAATATCACCATCTCCCAAGTGCTTTGTCAAAGAGTTAAAAGTCATTTGGTGCAAACTCTGGTTCAAGAGGTTGAAGGTCTAGCAGCTCCCAGTCAAAAAGCATAAATCTTGTTTGCCCCTTAAGAAAATGCTTCTACAAATTATCAACTTAGAACAGACTGTTAAGGGACACACCATCACGCTAAATCACACACACAAGAAAGTACAAATTTTTCATGGTTTAATAATAGCACTATTAAAAATAATTGAAAAAAAACCCAATTCTTTATTATTAAAAGTAATAATAGGAGGACTAACAGAAGAAAATCAGAAGTGATTTGGCCAGCATATGACTAGAAATAAGCAATATATTTTATGTAAAATTGAATTTGCAGCAAAACTCAGAGTTTTCACTTTAAAAAAAAATGAGTGAAAAAATTGTGTTTTGTATTCAGCAAAATCTGTGGCATTTGCACAAGAAGAAAGGCATTTAGTTTCTGTCTGGAAACATTTTTATGATCTCCTTAAGTATTTAAATAAAGATCTCTAGTTAAAAAAAAATCTCCAAAAGTATGCATATGCTCAACTAGGATCAGGCAGTTGCTAGGTAACAGTGAGGGATGGAGGAGGGAGGGGTTTGGCATGGTGACTTTCAGTGTGTGTATGACATTGTGTTTTAGTCTGTCTTTGAGTGGAATACAACACACTGCACTCCTCTGTGGTGACGTGAATGAGAGGCATAAACAGAACTCACTTTACCACCATCCTCCAGATCACATGCTTTATACAACTTTAAAAAAGACTACAGCTAAACACGGAGATGTGAATGAGGCTTTAGGGAGCAGTATTCCTTGTTTTCTCTCCTCCAAAAACCCTTTAAATCTCCCAAAAATGTCAGTTTCACATTTCATAATTGCAAAATTATCACTGCCAGCTTTGTGAAACTCTTTCTGAAATGAAATTTCCCTACGTATGACTTTCTTCATATTTACCAAATATAGGCATTCTATTTATGCCTATCATTCACACCAACTGATTTTTAGTATAAAAGTCAAGGAATATTTGCTCTCTAAGGGTCATTCCGAAGCCAAAACTGATGTTTCATTCCTCATCTGCCATCCACTACCACCCAATTCATTCTTCCACGGTTTCTTCCATGTGACACTTACCTCATGCACTGCCTGCCTTCACATGCACATCACCAGTTCCATCTTATTGCTCATTTGCACTTCACTTCCCCAAATCTGTACGCTGATCCAATCCAGGATCCTTCCAAAGGTTAACCGGTGGCCCTGTTCCCAGGTCACTGGATTTTACCACCTCCAAAGTGCTTGCAGATAAGCAAGACATTTTGCACCATAATACATTTTTGCCATGGACATAAAGGTTTAACATGAGTTACAAATAATTGTGCAAATGGATGCTGTTTTGCATGTGACAAATTGCAATTTATTTCATGAATTTTATTGAGAAGCTTCTCTGAGTTTTCCTTCAAATTCAGTTGCGGATCATTTCGCTCATGATAGTGCACTGGTATAATGCTGTCACGTGGCTGCTGGATCCGAATCCTGTGCCGTGGTGACCCCGGTGCACAATCTGCCCATTCCACTGCATCTATATTGGTTTTGTCTTTTACATTAACGGGTTTTCTACCACTTACCACAAGTATGTATCTGTTTAGTTAACTGGTGACAGTAATTTGGATCTGTGCTTGAATGAGTCCCATGATGGACTCTGGGGGTTCCCCAACTACTGCGTTCTGGAGAGGAAGGTAGAAAAATGGATGGGTTGAGGTCATTCCGCTTGTGCTTCTGTTATGGTGTATTTGTTATTATACTTGCTATATAAAATCTTTAAATAGCTTCCATTTCAGATGTTTTTAGCTGGTCTTTTTTTGTGTGAAATCATATTGTATCCACAAGATTGTAGCCAAGCATAATTTGCACACTGCAGGTAGAAAGATGTTTATTCCACTTTATTCCTTAATGAAGCTAAAATGCGTTGACCTATTAGAGACTAATTATCGCCAGTTCTCTGCCTTCTACTAGAAAGAGGCTTACAGACAGTGCTTTTGCATTTATTTTGACACTTTTTGGCCTATGGTGTCTATTTTTGGTGAACTTCAAATTAGCACAGGATGTACAGTAAGTTGTAAAGATGCATCGATTCTTTTTCTCTTCATTATTTTGAGCCTTTCTCTGTTGGAGAATAGTAATGTTGCAGTTTTGTGCATCCAGCATATTTGTAAGAGGCTGCTTTCAACTCTAAGCCCCATGAATATAAAATCTTGTTATCAGATTGCATGTGTTGTGCTTGGCTCTTGCAGGGTCTGTATTTGCATAGGTTCCATATCCATATATGAATAGGTTGCTTGTGCATATTTGCATGACTTTCATAGAGACATTTACATAATATCTATACCCATATTTGCATAGGGTGTATATGCATATTTACTCAAATTTGCATGCACATAAATTTTTTAAAACATATTTGCTTAAATTGCATACCATTTTTGCCCTGGCTCAAGATGTATAATTAAGGAAGTTTCATGATACAAGTTTCTGGCTCATGCAGTATCTGTTCCTCATTGTTATTGTCATATACTGTATTTCATTCAGTAATATTATTAGTAGTCTGTGGTGGGCTGGCGCCATGCCCGGGGTTTGTTTCCTGCCTTGCGCCTTGTGTTGGCTGGGATTGGCTCCAGCACACCCCCATGACCCAGTAGTTAGGATATAGTGGGTTGGATAATGGATGGATGGATATTGTTAGTAGTTTAGCAATGTCTACAGAGCACAGTTACATTCTTACTTGTAGGTCCAAACAAGCAACACATTACATCTCTTCGACAACCTGATTAACAAAAATGTATTAAAACTTAATTTTAATTAATAGATAACGCAATTGAACTTACCTGATGTACAGGACCCCTCATTTCCTGTTTCTATGTTACCAGTGTCTTAAATCCTGTGGGATGAAAAACAAAAGGTCCATTGCATACAGTATTAGTGAGATAAAATAAGTTTCAGTTGTTACCTTGTGGTCATAGTTAGAAGTCCCCAATAAAACAGACAGAAAATAAGAGATGAGTGTTTTCATAGCTTTCATGGCCACAAATGATTAGACTGTTTGTTTAATAGTAGAACCTCTTATGGCTGTATCTTATGCCAGATGCTGCTGGAATAAGTTTCATCTTCTCAACACCCTACTTGGATTAAGCGGGTCAAAAAATGCATTTAAGGGTCAGTTTTTGGCAGACGTTGTGCTTAGGTCCTACGCTTTATGCTCAGCTGGAACTGCCTTCTATTTCAAGTTTACATGTTTTCCTGAGGTACTCCTGTCTTGATCCAAATCCCATTGGCTTCCTTAACTGCACGTGAGGCTTTTAAAGGACAGCGGAGTCATTGATGTTTTGAAAATGACAGTGTGATCTTACTGGGTTATTGACCATTTGTACGTCCAAATCCAGTGCTTGTGCACATCAGGTCACTCTTAATGGACTCTACACCTTTTGTTCCTGGAAGCATGTCTTCAAACAAAGGGTTGTGGAAATCTAAAATATTTAACAAAATCAATTAGTTGAAACAGAAAATTTAAAAACCTTTAAAAAGTATGTCGATGAGACATCAGGGTATCATAACTACTACCTTACCCTATAAGCTCAGTGTACTGAAATGTCTTCTTTTTATAGTTCTTGTTTGTGTAACTGTAATTTCCAATGCATTTTCCTGTAATGATAAAATTTGCCAAGTAAACTAAATAGCCTAAAAAAATCTAATGATGGCCAAATGGAAGAAAGTTCTTTAATGTTATTTTTAGACCGTAGTTAAATACTGGCAATATACTGCAATATTTAATCTATAGTACATTTAAGATGGCACCATATCCAATCATCTTCTAAAAATGGGAAAAGCATAACTGCCTGGACACTCTTTGTCTGGAACTAGCATTTTATAAACATGTCTGCATGAATACAGCACAGCTTTCCTGGATGTCGGTTCAAACTTTGTTGCAAGGCATCCAGTATTACCATTTTGGGATAAGAGAGCCTGCTTTCAGAAATCAGTTGTTTCCATGTTAGCTTGTCTATCAGGATGGACGCTGACTTGATGTATACAAGAGTTGTACTCAGACTAATAAGCATATTGCAGAAGACACACAAAATCTAAAAGTACTGAAATTCTCCATACTATAAGTAACACTTCCATCCATCATCTTGAAAAATTATGCCATAGTTCAGATTGAGAAAATGCCTGACGGTTTAGTGAACGTGAAATGATTGGATTGCTTGTGAAGGAAACCCAACTGATATTCACACATAAGTTTAACGTGCAAATGGAATTCACAAATTTGTGTTAGCAGAATCAGACAGTGGATAAAATATTTGAAGGAAGGAAACTCAGACATTACCAATCAGTCCCATGGTGTCACCATCTAACTGCCTCTACTGAAAGCAACAAAGAAAAATTAATGAGCTGTTCACAGTGAATTCATACAATAATTATCATATGAAGGACAAGAGAGACTGGAATAGGACACCATGGGGTCTAACTTCCATATTTAAATTGTACTGGAAATAGTTCTACCAAAAGGGGAGCACCAAGTTTCTAGAATGATCTATCTATCTATCTATCTATCTATCTATCTATCTATCTATCTATCTATCTATCTATCTATCTATCTATCTATCTATCTATCTATCTATCTAAGTTAGCCTTGCACAGGAAAGTCTATCAGTTTTAAATGGATACCATGAGAGGAAACATAAGATAAGCAGACAATCAAAACCAAAAATCAGTCCCCTTTTCAGTCACCGCCAAACTGCTAAAGGCCACTTCACATTTAACAGTTTTTCTAGCGATTTTCTTCTGCAGCCTACATTTGCAAAATCTCAGTGAGTCTGGAGCAGTCCAGGAGTCTGGGGAAATTCCAGCTAGTTTGTTATTGTCTTTAATCACAGGGAAGGACTCTGGGTTCATGAGAACTGACAACCAATGAATTGTCATCCAGAAGTACAATGCATTTAATGCAAGTATGTGGAATAAGGAACATGGGTGTTTTAGATCTCACAAACAGAAGAGCTCATCTGTCTGATGTTTTGCTTACCATAACAGAATGGAAAGGGAAAAAAAGTGATGAGATTACAACTGAACTGTCCATCCCTCTACACCCTTCGTACAGCACCAGCTCCTTCAGGCAGCACACTTTTAGTTGTCTAAAACAGGGACGAGCTTGACTGTGGTGGAAAGTCATCATGCAGTCATTAAATCTGTCCAATGATTTTCAGTCCTTTTAAACAGACGTGGTCCAGTGATGAGAGCAGCAACTTCAGCAGGCAAGTCTGATTTTGCCTATGACTTGAAGTTGCGTAATATGACATTGTCTTGATCAAATAATCGCAGGGTAAGAAAATAGTAAGTGTCAAGAACTGAGAAGTCAAAATAACAATACTAATGTTGTTTTTCTTCGAATATCCACAAACTCTTATAGTGACACATCCGACATACCGATTGTTGCAGACCCAGCATATCCGGTGTCTGCCCCGAGTCCTCCTCTCGTTTGGATATGCTCAAAACACCTTCCTAGGGAGGCATCAAGGAGACATCCCTATCAGATGTCTAAATTACTTTAATTGGCGGTTTACTTCAACACCTCAACGATACAAACAACATTCTGTTTTTTTATTTCTATCCATTTCTTATGAATTAATATGTGCATTTCTTTAATTGTCTGGAGAAATATTTTGATTTTCTATTGCCATCTTCTGTTTTCTGTTTTTAGACTAATTCAATTACTAATATGTCCCATAAGAAATCCAAAAAGTATTTTTTTAGCCTGCATTGTGTTTTATTAATTCACATGTCTGATTTGCTTCTGCACAGTTAATTAGCTGGGGGCTTTAAAATGATCAGTCCAGTTCATGCATACATTAGAATAGTATTCCATTCATATTAGTTTTTTCCTATATGTTTTATCCTACTGTGTGTTATGGTGTGCTGAAAGCAATCCTTAATCACTGCTAGTACCCTATATGATTATTTGCCTGCATTTCATAATATAAATATATCAGTATAGATCATCTTTTAATCAGTTACAGACATTAAACTCATTGCTTCTCCAAATGGAATTAAAATAGTACGAGAATAGGTTAAGAGAGAGGGTGTAAATTCAAATCATTTATAAAATCTCTAAATAATTTTACCCTGTTTGCCTTCTTTATTTCAAAAATGTCCAGTTCAAGGTTCACTGAGCACAAATAATTAGCATGCTAAATAAAAAAAAAAAAGAATGAGTGAAGCACCTCGTCAGGAACGAAGCCACATCTGTTCTACATCAGAGCAGTGCCCCATGTCTCGACTAGTGAATGTCACTGAGTTCTCTATTGCAGCTCATTTTTTGCTACAGCATGAAAATTGCCCTTTAAGGGTTTATATTTCCATTGTTAGGAGCCAATATTTATTTTAGCATCTCGTAGAGAAGAGGTGGATGCAATTTTGCTCATACAGACTTTGCAGTGGGATGATCATTCATTCTGACAGATTCTAAAATGCACTGACATCTAGGGTTAAAGTTCCTCCACATCAACAAATAACTAGCCTTCCTGTGTCAGCTTTGAAATTAGCTTCACAAACCGCTAGAGCTTTCATCTAGAGAGAGCGCCAGCAGACTAATCCTATTACAGGACACAGAGATGCGCAAGCTTCTGGAGGTAAATTTAATCTGTTGTGTTGTTCGAGTAAGCGGCCCTCCCTCTGCCCTTCTATTGCATATTTTGTTTCCTCATTGCTCCCATTAATGTTTTCATTAACAATGCTCTGATACGTCTGGGATATTTGTGTTCACTTTGTTTCTATATTAGGATTGGCTCTTTGGGGGTTTAATTATACACGCAGTTCTTGGAAAACTAAGCTTCTTACCAACTGATACATTCATTTTTGAAGTAGAGGAGTGACTCCAAAGAGCCTGGCTGCCTTTTTTTTTCTTTTCTTTCAACTGTTGTACGTCAATATGTTTCAGTTAAAAGTGGCCACACACTGCCTCTAACAAAGCTGTTGTGAAGTCAAATGTATAATTTATGCAATATTCTTTTTGTTCCTTCACATCTTCCATTGTTATCCAGATTATATTATGATCTGCTGTCATATTGACTTAACGTTAGGTAAATGACAGAAAGCAGGACACCCTTACTCTCTGGGGTCTGAAGACAGTTTAGCACTTGGGTCAACAAACACTGGTCTCTTTAATTCAGTGCTTCTTGTAAAGCACTTTGCACTGCATTGTTTGTATGAAAATGTGCCATATAAATAAATGTTGTAGTTATTATTATGGTTTAAAAAAAACTGTGTAAACAACCACTCCATCAATTTCCCATTAATGCGGCAGTTCTCAACCTGTGGTAACAAAAAAGGGGGAGCAAAGATGTGAAAAAAAGAAAACAAAAATCGAAAATATGAAAAATACATCTATTGAAACCAAAACAAATTAACTTAAAATACATTCTGATACTAGAAAAATAAATATAAAGTTAGATAAATGTCAATAAAAGTTAAGTAGGTATAATAAAACTTGTAGCGGTGTATTGGCAGTAAAACATATAGGAATAAATTTTATTAGGGTTTCAAAAAAACGTTAGGGGGGTGCGATTAAAACTGTTATGAAAACTCGGGTCGCAAATACTTAAAGGTTGAGAAACGCTACATTAATGTATCATTTTCAATTCTGCGATATTTGGAGGTGAAACCACTTGGATTCTGATAACAGTTATTCATATTATTATGATAATAGACGTAAAGATATGGCTGGAGGTTTATATTAATCTTAAGTAGAATTATGGAATACTTACTATATTCGTTGCATGGTGTCACAGGTAAAGCTATTGCTTTATAGCTCTAGAGTCCTGAGTTTGAATCCCATCCTCATGGTGGTCACCCACGGAATCCCAGGATGGCCACTGTTTCCTTGAATTCTGCACATTTTGTGTCTGTGTCTGTTGTTATTTCACTTTTGGTTTTTCTTCCAGAATTAAAAAGACAAATGGGTTAGATTACCTGGTGTCTCTGATATGCCCAAATATAAGTGAACATGGGTATGTGGGGCCCAGATGTGTATTTCTTCCTGGAATGTTGTTAACTGAAGTTTTTGTCCTGTCCTCCATAATCAGCTACCCAGATCCCAGTTATAATATAATGTACTGCAGATTAACTTTATTTTGACATATTTTAAAATTATCATTTAACCTGCTCCATTTACTTTATGCTTAATGTAACTCATATACAGTATGTATGCATAAAAATGTTGTATAGTTGAGTCCTTTTCTGTCAGTGCATTATAGTTGTAAACATGTGCAAACACAATGTGCCTAAATTATGTTATTTTTTAGGGCGGGTTATATTCCTGGCTCAAGTGTGATTGATTGATTGATTGATAAATAGACAGTCAGTCAGTCAGTCATTTTCCAACCCGCTATATCCTATGATACTATAAGTGTAGATGAATTTAAAACTTTACAGAAGCTCAAGAAAGTATAGATATTATAACAAAACACAACCTCTAAAGAGACACAAGAACTTGGTTAATAACTTCATTGGTTAACAAGGCTTCATTAATAACAGAGCCATCTGATAACAAGCTTATGTAGTAGGTAGCATTAAGATGTGGTCAGATCTACCCAGTTGTGCCCCGGGTTTACATTTAAAGGCATTGATATTTGCAGAAAACAGTTCCAGATTGTTGTGTCCACAACTCTATGGTCACAAATGGACTTTAATACTGAATCTGCAGTACTCTACATATTAGACTCTAGAGACTCTGTTTCAGTTCCTGCCTTGGTCATTCTACAGGACAGTATGCAGCTCTTCATGGTTCTTCTTTAAAGTGCATTTTTGGTTAATTACTGACTCGAATATATATTAGGTAGTATTAGTTTGCATCATCTCAATGTTTGATAGTCCATCTTGGGATCGTTTCTGTTTTATGGTTGAGCTTGGCTCTACTACCAAATGAGTTTGTGATTTTAAGGGTTGGATTTACAAAAATTAATGAATCTATCAATAGTATTCTGCCAGCACCACAATAACATCAGTGGTCTCCAGCCATTATGTTCCACTCAGATTGCTGCACTGTTATGTCTCCTGTGCCTCCAATCAGTTTTAAGTGTATGTTTCAAGAAGTGACTACTTTAAATATGAAGAACATAGACATTTGGATATAGACATTGATAGCTTTTTTGAAAATTGTGAGCTCTCTTTACTGTTATTTCCAGCTCCCCACCATTCAAGCACAAGGCCTTAAAGTGTATGATGACTCACATCATGTTAATATTTTTAGGCAAGTATTTGTTTGATTTCTCAGAAAGTGCAGGGAATGAACAATAGCCAGGTTGTTGTTTACCCTGCAGTGAATGCATGATAATGAGGGAGTTCACGTTACAGTATAATGAAGAGCTTTAGATAGATGTAAAATAATATTTGGATATACAGTATATTGTCTGATCTGAGAAGGGTTGCTGCAGAGGTGGGCCTGCTGGTGGTATTACAGTGAAGAACTGAGCACATTAACTTACACAAATCCTTTAAATAATTAATATGTCAGTAAAGAAATTGTAGCCAAGAATTACGTTTATAACTCCTCTTTCATTTCTAAACTGCTCACTATTATACTTACATATCCTGAAATTGTTTACATATAAATGCATTATTAGGTACCAGGACACCTTGCATTTGCATCGATTAATAATTTAATATATGGTACTGTATGGGTCTTTTAGAAATAACTTTTAAGAATAAAAATAAAAATAACACAATTTAACATTAGGTTGTTGATTTGAAAATTGATTGCACAATGTTCATACTGTATTTAGATCTCTTCAGTATTTCACTATAGAAAATGCAATTCACTTTGATGTACATCAGTTTATTTTTATCATTAGCCCAGTGCACTATTTCAGGGGAGTATGACATTTTTGAAAACATCTTTTTTTGTCCTAAATCGCATTAAATGAATTTCACTTGTTACGTTTTCAGCAAAACACTTTCCTGTCAGAGAAGCATATTTTGTGTCATTTCATCAGTGATTCTTTATAAATGCCATATTTATGTGCTTGTTTCACATTTAATAATTAGGGTTTAGTTTTTGTCATACGGAATTAAAGTGAGAGTTATAACATAAAATACAGGACTGATGCTTGTTGGGAGCCTGAAAACTCGGGACTTGCTTTGTTAAGTTTTCATACCATGTTTACTCAACAAGAACATTTGCCAGGAAGCCCTGTTTTCAGCAACGTGAAGTACATGTAAATTTGGTTCTTTTTTAATTTTATTTTGATTGTGGTTCATTTGCAAATTCCGAATTGCTGGATCAGTTTCTTTAGATTTCATATTCATTTATTCTTCATCACATTTTTCCATTTCTTTTTATGTTTTATTTTTTGTTTTATGAAATGTCACTGTTGAGCACCATTATCTCATTGCTTGGTGCTCATGGCATCACATTGCGTCGGATATAAATATGCTGACAACCAGCAAGTTGGCATCCTTGAGTGAATATCCTGTAGCTTTCAAAAACGCAAATCTTTAATGGAGATAGTTAATTTTTTAAACAAGTAGGCCTAGTTTCACGTCCCTTTGGTTTTGACTTCCCTATCATGCTTGCTTTACTGTTTTGATGTTCTGGTTTTAAGTCCGGTGCAGCAATGACTTAAATCTTTTGTGATCACCTCCTGGTCTTTTTTTCCCAGCTGCCCTTCGGGATGTCTTCCCTGTTAACTCTTCAGTATAGCATATACCAGTTGAAGGCAGCTCACAGTATGTGAAAGTGTGTTGTTCTGTTATATTTTCTGTACAATGTTTAACTAGTGACCGAAGGAGGGCTTACGCCTTCCCCAGACCATCTGGGGGCGACCACCCTGGTTCCTTTGGGGGCCACGGGTACAGAGCTATGAAGCTCCACCCTGTAGGGGCCCGTAGTCGCCGCCAGGGGGCGCCCCCATGCCTTTGGAGCCCTGGACCTCAGCACTTCCGCCACACCAGGAAGTGCTGGGGGGAAGAAGAGCAGGGACACCCGGAGTGCTTCCGGGGATGCAGCCGGCACTTCCGCCACACAGGGGCGTGTCGGCGGGTGATTGCCGGAACCCACCTGGAGCACATCCGGGTGATAATAAAAGGGGCCGCCTCTCTTCATTCGAAGCGAGAGTCGGGAGTGGAGTGGACTGAGCTTGCTGGAGGAGGCAAGGAGGCGGCCTGAAGAAGAAAAAGTAAGGCATTGTGTGGCCAGGACTTTGGGGACTTTGGGGGTTTTGTGGTGCACTTGTGACTGGTACTATTATAAATAAACATGTTCGTGGGTGAAATGAACGTGTCCGTCTGTCTGTGTCTGGGCCAGCCTCCACAATATATATATATATATATATATATATATATATATATATATATATATATAAAAAGTATGTATATCTACACTAGCAAAATACCCACGCTTCGCAGCGGAGAAGTAGTGTGTTACAGAAGTTATGAAAAAGAAAAGGAAACATTTTAAAAATAATGTAACATGATTGTCAATGTAATTGTTTTGTCACTGTTATGAGTGTTGCTGTCATCAAGGATTTGATTATCATTATTTCTTTCAATCAGGTTGGTATTTGGAGGATGTGTTGTGTTCAAGTTACATTCCATGTTTGTCAACCGTTGTAAAGATAACAGGTTTCATTCATCGAAGTGTTCACTACCCAAATCGGTACTCGTGAATCTAAGATGTTTAACAGGCATTCCCGGTATTAAGTTGTGGGTTTGCCTGCGAATATTTAGCGGCAGCGTGTCTATGACCTTAATTTAAACTTAAGCTTTACACCTTGCTTTCCTATTGATATATCTACAAAGGCTTGTTCATATTCAGAGGGTTGTTCCTTTCTTACTGCATCAATAAACAGCTCGTCTTCCTCTTTATCTGAGACATCACACACTGCATGAACGGGTTTACCTTTCCCAGTCCTGCAAACTATAGCGAATTGGTTCAATTTACCACATTTTTTTACACTGTCTTCCTTTAGCTGGACATTGACTTTTTCCACCGTGTGCTTTGTTTCCGCAGTAGCTGCACTTATGAATATGCTTGTATGCGTCACTCGCTTCATATTCTTTTGCTGCCTTCTCAATTGTGTAAAGCGTTTTTTGTTCAGCGCTCTTTGGAGCTTTAGCTTGTTGTCTGCGTACTGCGTTCACAGTCAGTTCACATGAGCCGCTCGGAGTACATGCATCGAAGGTTCTCAGCTGTGCTTGTGCTATCTCGCGCGATCTTGCGATGTCCACGGCTTTATTTAATGTTAGCTCAGACCCGGCACTTAAAAGTTTCTCTTGCACTTTCGCTGAGTTTATGCCAAACACTAGTCTATCCCTGACCATCTCATCTTCGTTTGCATAAGCACAGTCCTTCACCAGCAATTTTAACTCCGTTACAAAGTGATCAAAAGTCTCATTTATACCTTGTGTCTTCTCACTAAACTTGTATCTCCCGAATATCGTATTCGTCTTAGGCATGATAAATGCCTCGTAGCGGCAGCGTGTCTATTGGATTGCTGCTGACAGACGGCCTTATATGGGCAGGCACTTACTTACGTGGGAGGCGTGCATATGGGGGACGCAATATAGGCAGG
>JANRMT010062803.1:28173-65879 GCA_026402145.1 Polypterus bichir lapradei | reverse complement strand
TTTTGCTACTTCATTTTTCCTAGCATACCCCCAATATACATGTTGGGTTAAATGCCTATTGAAAACTGCCCTTGTGATTGTTATTGGGAGCCTACCATACAATATTGGCACCCTGACTGGTTCTTGCTTTCTGCCCAGGATAGTTGTAGTTCTCATGGCCCTAAACTGGATTGACTGGATTAGTCTAGTAATGTTAGGTTTGTCATGTTATAGCGGTAAACAAGAGACGTTCTCTAACTGTGCAAATTAAAGTGTGCCATATAAACCTAAATTGACCTGATGTGAAATTAAAATTTAGTCATATGGATATATTTAAAGTTTTAAAGGCTTTTAATGGTATAATGATGGCTGGTTTGTAAACAATTTGTTCTTTCTGAATGACTCTTTTCAGTGAATCATGGGAATCGATAAATGAATTCAGTAGGAGGTGCTAAAGCACATGCATGATGCTGTCAACCTCCATCACTGAGGGTTTTAAAGTTCATTTGCAAGTACCGCCCATCTGATTCATGATTCTCATCCTAGTCACTCATGATTCTTTAGTCACTAGAGCTAAATCATTGTCAGTCAAGAAGACGTCATACAAGTACAATACAGTAATAACACATTTCAATTAGAATATTTTAATTGGTTGTTTTGTACAATTTCTTATAGTAATTGTTTTAAATACAGTATATAAATGTAATTTTCAGCTAATATGTTTATGCTCCTTTGTACTTTGAACATATTGGTCACACACAACTGAACTTTATAAAAATATCATATTAATATTTAGCAATAGTTTGCTTTACTCTCATATGCTTTATATTTCATTGAATCCGCTGAGCAAGTATCAATCACTAATTCTTTTGAGTTTGAATTGAATCATTACCTGAGAATGACTCACACAATTCTCATTTATTTGATGTGCAAATAAGTCACATGATTCTCATTTATTTGATTTGTGAATGAGTCAGAGGATTTTCGTTCATTTGATTCACAAATTGAATCATCGAATCACAAAATTTTTTCTCACTTATGACTCTTGAACTTGTAGTCTTTTTTTAATATGCATTTTCACTATACTGTCATGCTTCATGCTTTCAAAATTTTTAGTACTATACAAAACTATAAACTATAAAATTATCTGAATTAGCAGCATGTTTAATACTGTATATTATTTAATAAATAAGTAATTTGCATTTCATTCAAGGAGGCCCCTAACCCAAAGAAAGTTTTTTTTTTTTATTATGGATGACTCAAACAAATTATTGAAACCAATTAATTTAATGTGGTTGTTCAAAAGACTTGAATCAGTAAAATGAATAGAAAAGCCCATCACTATAATGGTGGTGGATGAAAGCAAATATTAGCATGAACCATTAGCATGGACCACTTACATGGATCATTTAAATTTTATATTTACATTTTATTTGCATTTTATAAGCTAAATCAATAACAGCAACAGCAATAGTAATGTTAGTATTATTAAATATTGTGTCATATACTAAACAAGTTCTTTAAGCAAGGAAATTATTTTATTTTATGGACTGGTGTCCCATTCTGGGTTTCTTCTTGCCCTGAACCTGTCACACTTGGAATGTTTTTTGGATTAATGGATTAGAGAATAGGTAGATGGCTAGAAAGAGAGGTCAGGAGCAGGTGCTGATACAGTGCATTGCTGCACCCACCACATGACAAACCACCTCAGGATCCCAGATTAGGACCGAGTGCAGCCATGCAATGAGTGACAACTCAGCACCACACTAGTTCAGATGGATTGGAACCAGTGTGAGTTTTTTTTTATGGTGGCTGGAGTGCCAATTCTACCACCAACCCTCAGGTTTTTCCCTACAGGTTGGAAGGCCTATATGTAGGGCTGGATGCAGGTTAACGTCATACCCAGGATGGAGGAATTGCCGGTTAAGGGCCTGGCTGAAGGGCACAACGAAGTAGAGTCACTTTTGGCGTTTGCGGGATTTGAACGGTACAGATCCCTATGGCTAGATAATAAGATTTACTGTATATTGGTAGGAATATTATACATAATATTTTGTAGTAGTCCCACATTAAGAATCAAGTAATTAAGAAAGTAGTTGCTTCTTGAACGTATTATAAAACTTTCTTAGAAATCATCTTACATTTAGTTTTACATGCATGCCACAGTACAATAGGATTAACAATGCAGCTCAGTTGTCAAAATATGTGAGCAGATTCCAAAAGTTTGGAGAGAGGAAGTTCAACATAAACCATTTTCAAAGCCCAGTTTATAAAAAATAAGCAGACATTCTGATAAGGTTGAGACAGCTGGCCTGTCACTGTTCCTTCAGCTTACCAACCTCACAAGTTGTTATCTTACCAGTCCAGAGATTATAAAGCTTTCATGATGATGCATGACCCTTGTCCGTCGCATTTTCATAAGGGCTTTAGCTTCTGCAGCATCATGTTTAATAGTTACCCTGTGTTGACGTGGCACAGCCCACAACAGAAATAAAGTCCTCTAGCTGTTGGCGGCCTGTGTGTGGCATTGTGGCTTAGAGCCTGAAATGAAAATAAGGAGGTTTCTAATTCAGACCCCTCTAATAAAAATGATTTTATAATTATCAATGTGTATTTGTCTGACACATTTAAGGTTGGGATGCATTATAACCCTTTACATGTTGGCACACTTACAGGTTAATGGATTGCTCCGGATCACACAGTGAGGTAAAGGCAAGAATTAAACCATCAGCCATATAGATTAAAATCCAGTGCCTTAGCCACTACACCACAATGCCTGCCAGATACTTTTCTTACCAGTGCTCCAGATGTTAATCAATATGTAAAGGTGCGGTCTGCTTGTAAAAGAGCTGGAGACAGAACTGTTTAAAAAACCGCTCTTTGGAGTTATGCTTTAATCAACAAGCATTGCTAATTAAATTACACTGCACTGCAGTATTTGGCACAGCACTAACCAATAGCTGGGCACGCTCCATTATTTGGTAAATATTTACACTTTAAGGCTATTTTTGTTTTGATATTTTTATTACTATCATGCAAACAGCAATCCAAAGGCCTGACAAGCAGATCAAGCAGATCAACATATCAGTTTGTGTACAAATTTAGAAGAAATAATATAGCATGCACTCATGCATTATTCATGTTGAACGCTCTAACATCTGCAGTTGAGCTAATGAATGATTAGACGGAATGCTTTTCTGGTCCACATAGAAAAATCTCCTAATTGGGATTTATGATTTGACGGGAATTTTTAAAGACAATAGAAATATGGTATCTGCATCAAAGTAAAGAGATAACCCAAACGTTGCATTTTTCAATTTTTATTTTTTTTCAATCTCTGTTTTTTTGTAACTTAAAAATAATAGTAATCAGACTAGAGTAAGCTGCTGTTTTCAAAAAGTTTGATTCAAAGGCTGGGAAATGATTGATTTATGCATTATGCAAGAAGGCCCATGTGACTTGGTGCCTTAATTAATTGCTTAATTAGCTTTATTCCAAGAGCAATGGCAACCAGTGAGCGATACTGTAGCAGTCTACCTGAGGGGAACGCTAGAGGAGAAGCTCAGAAGGTCTGGGGTCACCTATGGCTGCAGCCTGAGGAGATTATGAAACGGTGCCTGTGACTGTTTTGTCAGTCAAAGGTAAAAAGAAATATTTTCAAATAATAGAGGTGACTTGGAGAAAAGTCATCAAAATAAAAGGAACACAGGCCAATATTTAGGAGGAACAACACACGAGCAGCTGAGAACTTTTGGAACCAGCTTGGACAGCAGCTGGTACAGCCTGAGGAGATTATGAAGAGGAGACTGTAACTGATTTGTCCATCAAAGCAAAGGGCAAACTTTTTTAAAAAATATATGAATATAAGCCAAAAGCTCATAACCAAGAACCTGTCCTATTTTTTGTCGATCCAAAAGGCAAAACCAAAAATGAAAGTCAAAGCCATAAGAAGGGTTTAAAGCTCTAACAATGAAAAAAATTGCAGCAACAATTACACGGGAAATCCTTTAGTTTTATATGCAAACTCGGGTGACTGGGATGTGTTTGGTTCCAAACTGTTATCCTGTTCCAAGAGTTGTTGCACACAGCAACCGAGTGTTTAAAGTAGTGAAGACCCGAACAAGCAAGGATGATGTCGGAAAAAGACATTAAAAATACATTTCTATTAGAAAATTATTTCACTTCAGAAAACTGATGGCAAAGTTCTATAGCCCCCAAAATCTCTATTTCAGTGTGAAATGTACAAAGCAGAGGTCAAGGAAATAAGAACTTTTCAAACAAGCCCAAATCATAATGGCAAC
Source organism: Polypterus bichir lapradei (assembly GCA_026402145.1). Lineage (NCBI taxonomy): Eukaryota > Metazoa > Chordata > Cladistia > Polypteriformes > Polypteridae > Polypterus > Polypterus bichir. Next base: position 61,599 of record JANRMT010062803.1, on the reverse strand, counting down.
AAGATCGGGAATGTCTCCAGTTTGGGATGAGGAGCTCAATTTTTGGTGCAGCAGGACAGAACAATATAGGACAAGTTGTAGAGAGCTTTACTGAGATTTATTAATCTATTTGCTGGCTTTTTGTATTTTCACTGGTGTTAATGGCTCCAGACACCATCCAGTGGGTCAGAAAGTGAGTTGTAGATTGCAGAGTACTGTAGATTACTGGGTTTATCTCTCAGAGTTATTTTCATATCCCCAAAGTGTGTGTTAAGTGAATTGGTGACTCTGAATTAACGCTGTGTCAGTGTGGGAGTATGTGAGTGGGTCATTGCAGTGGACTAGTCCTGACCAAAGCTGCCTCTTTCCTTGTGCCCGGGGCTGTTGGGGTTATGTTCTGGCTGCCTGTGACCATGAATTGAATCACCTGGGCTTGAGTTATAATGTTGAATGTCACAATGCAGTTATTTAGTATTATGCTGTACTGTAATGCTAAAAAATAAATTGAATAAACAATAATGTTATAACTATACAGTGTGAAGCCTGGGAGTGTACAACCTGACACACAGACAGGCAGAGACACAAGTGCAGGACACAAAACACTTTTACAAGGAATTCGCAAAGCCAAACAGGCAAATCCTATCAAACAGGCCTGATGTAGTGGGAAATGACAAAAAAAACAAAGTAAATACTGTATAACAGCTGTTATAATACCTGCGGATCAGAACATAATCAAGAAAGAATTCAGAAAAGTATATACTTAATATATGGATATTCAAATTAGAACTGAAAAATATTGGCTGTAGTCTGCATCACAGTTGAGTTGCTGAGTCATGTCACAGATACATTATAGATAACCTGAAATCTCTTTCTTTGACATGAAAATAAAGTCAGTGAAAAAGCTAGAATGGTGTGTATTTTTTGTGCTGCCTACATTTTTATTGAATCAATATATACATTTTTTTTATTCTTGCAGCATAGTAGGCTCCTTATTAAATGTCATCTACAACAAGGCATCTAAAGAAAGCCTTACAGAGAAAATATAATTATTATTATTTTTAATTTGTAACTTACAAGTTTCCTTAGCAATGGTTACAAGTCCAATCAAACCTAAAGATTTTATCGTCTCTACAGTGGAGGCCCAACTGTTGTGTAATCTACTAATAATTTAGCAGATATATTGCAAATGTGATGTAGCTGTGGAGTACATCATTATAGAAATGTACTGGTTTAAAAATATTAGTGCAGTAAAATAAATATAAGTCAATAAACTATCCACAGTTGTAAACAGAATCATTTTAGGGTGTTTTAATCCAGCATGCTAAGAGACTTCCTGTGGTGTTTGTCCAGCAGATCAATATTCCAATAAGAGGCAAAGGAGAAACATAAGTAACTCCTCCTCAATACAGAGGGCTGAACCAAGTATCTATTAATTATTACTCATTATTGTGTATTAGGCAGAGAATTTCATTGAGTCAGACTGGTCTGGAATTTCCAAATGTAATCAAGAGATTGTGGTAATCTGAAAGTAGTCAGATAAGAAAGCATGATAGCCCTAAGAGATGCAGAAGTATGGAAAAACATCAAAAGCCTGTGTGTTAATTAAAGATGTAGCTGTAGGTAGTTTTGCCATGACTTGTGTTGAGCAAAACAGGCAAGGTTCCATTGCCATGCAGGTTTACAAAATGAGTGTTGTAGACAATTTCACAATGGTGAAACACAAAGGAGTTTTTTTTAGGTCTTCAGTTTGTTTATTTTTTCTGCAGGGGAAAATAAGGAATTCAACTTCCTAAAATTTTGTTCACAATTTCGAGTTTACCTGTGTTCTTTTTTCCAAGTTTATAATGTATGTGACCAGTCGCACACCAGTAAAATCAATACTTTTTACTGTTTACCTCTCATTCGCATTACCACAGCGGAGCATAATGCCTTTTCTAAGACTGTGACATGCTGCTAATTTTCCACATGAAAAATACTATAACGCACCATCATGTACACTAGTGTGTTTTCGCCACAGGAAAATTCCACTAAATGGGAAACCAAACCATATTTACCTAAGCAACTGCTCTTTCCTGTTTCCAAGCACCATGGAGCTTCAAGTTTTACTTCTGTCGCCAGTACATCTTTAGGATTGCCATTAATGAAATTGTCATCATAATTGGCACAGTAGGAATTGTACTACCAAACACACCTGGCAGGTCAGCAAACGATCTACATGTGACAGGAAACAAGTCTGCTGACTTTTTCTTTTTTTCGCTAGAGATTTTTTTTTTAAATACTAAGTAACAAGTAAGCAGAATTAATGGATGTAAGTACTTCCTGACAGGAATAAGTAGCTTTTTTTCTTGTGTCAATGGCAAGAATTTCACTAGAAACAAGAAGCAATTAGTTTTGCTAGTTTAGCTTTGAATTTAATTTCGTGTAAATCAATTTGCTTATCACTGTTACATACTAAGAGTCCTAAGGCATGTAAGTCCCAAAAAATACCCACTAGAGGGGGCTACACCTAACCCCAGCTAGATCAACAGGCAAACGCAGAAACTTTATAAAAGTAACATTTTATTTCCACAAAAATTCTCCAAGTGAAGTTCTCAATGAACACAAAAGGCATAAAGGAGTCGCACAAAACGATAAAGCAATTCAACGCAAACAAAGTCCAAAAGGTGAAGTCAAAAAACAGAGCAGAAAGTCAAAAAAGTTCCATAAATCATAATAAGTAGCCAAGCACAGCCAGAAACACAGAACTCACCCAAACTCCCAAGTGTATTTAAAATGAACCACCAGGAATGGTGGAAGACCCTCTGCATTTATAGGGAGGAGAGCAGCTAATGGCAGTGATTGCCAGGTAGCCCACCTCTTGGAGGACTACCTACAAAACACATGGAACATGACCCAGGCAGTGTAGATACACAGGCACAATTAAAAACAATGAGTAATGCAAACAATCAACTAAAGTAACATTAAAATGAATAACAGAAACAAAAAAGAACAATACAGATCTAACCTCAGTCGTGCAGAACCCTAGCTGAAACGCAACAATCACTTGTTGGCATTAAGGGTCTTTCAAAAACAGTGGTAGGTCCATATTTAGTGGAATTAATGTCTCTCAGTGTACAGGGTTGTTTGGAGAATTTAGCATCCCCCAGTAAATGAGTGGTATGACTGTGATGGGACACTCAGCTAACCAGAACACAAACTCTTGAAATAGGCTGTCCAGTCCTAAAATAAAGAAAGCTTTATCACTAGGAAGTCCAGTAATAAACCTGTTCCATAATAAGCCACTCTAGGGTGTTTCATAGAAGTTTTCAAAGGAGTCTGGGACTCTAAGACAAATTTAGTGTCTTCTTTCACAAGACTTCCTCTGAAGCATCAAGACAATTATAGTTCATATAGTCCATACTGTTACATAATAAATGGGTTAGAGACCCTTTAATAGTAGATAGATAGATAGATAGATAGATAGATAGATAGATACTTTATTAATCCCAAGGGGAAAATCACATACTCCAGCAGCAGCATACTGATAAAAAACAATATTAAATTAAAGAGTGATAAAAATGACGGTATAACAGACAATAACTTTGTATAATGTTAACATTTACCCCCCCCGGGTGGAATTGAAGAGTCGCACAGTGTGGGGGAGGAATGATCTCCTCAGTCTGTCAGTTGAGCAGGACAATGACTGCAGTCTGTCGCTGAAGCTGCTCCTCTGTCTGGAGACGATACTGTTCAGTGGATGCAGTGGATTCTCCATGATTGACAGGAGCCTGCTCAGCACCTGTCGCTCTGTCAGGGATGTCAAACTGTCCAGCTCCATGCCTACAATAGAGCCTGCCTTCCTCACCAGTTTGTCCAAGCGTGAGGCGTCTCTCTTCTTTATGCTGCCTCCCCAGCACACCACCACATAGAAGAGGGCACACGCCGCAACCATTTGATAGAACATCTGCAGCATCTTATTGCAGATGTTGAAAGACACCAGCCTTCTAAGGAAGTATAGTCGGCTCTGTCCTTTCTTACACAGAGCATCAGTATTGGCTGTCCAGTGCAATTTATCATCCAGCTGCACTTCCAGGTATTTATAGGTCTGCACCCTCTGCACAGTCACCTCTGATGATCACAGGGTCCATGAGGGGCCTGGGCCTCCTAATATCCACCACCAGCTCCTTGGTTTTGCTGGTGTTCAGTTGTAGGTGGTTTGAGTCGCACCATTTAGCAAAGTCCTTGATTAGGTTCCTATACTCCTCCTCCTGCCCACTCCTGATGCAGCCCACGATAGCAATGTCGTCAGCGAACTTTTGCACGTGGCAGGACTCCGAGTTGTATTGGAAGTCTGATGTATATAGGCTGAACAGGACCGGAGAAAGTACAGTCCCCTGCGGCGCTCCTGTGTTGCTGACCGCAATGTCAGACCTGCAGTTCCCGAGACGCACATACTGAGGTCTGTCTGTAAGATAGTCCACGATCCATGCCACCAGGTGTGAATCTACTCCCACCTCTGTCAGCTTGTCCCTAAGGAGCAGAGGTTGGATGGTGCTGAAGGTGCTACAGAAGTCCAGAAACATAATTCTTACAGCACCATTGCCTCTGTTCAAGTGGGAGAGGGATCGGTGTAGCATATAGATGATGTAACAAGTAGTAACAAGTAAACTACCAGGAAGAGACCTGAAATTATGGTAACATGATTAATATGCTCAAGAAACATAAATGATGGGACTTACTCTGTTAACTTTTTTTACCCAAACAATTACTCTTGTCTTGGCATTTTTTTAATTTGTTTAATTGAATAGTGCTCTCTTGATTCCAAATAAAGGAAAAAAACCTCTATGCTACCAAATCTGTTGGTGGCAAATAAATGATTCACCGTCCCCCATGCATATAGGGAAGCATCTGTTTCTTTTTTTATGATATTTGTTGCAGGGAAAATCTGCTTTTAATTCAGTTTAGCAAATCGTATAATAATAGTTGTGCTTCCATAGTTACACTACTGTAAGTTAAATTGCTTCTTACTTAATTCTTCTTCTCCTTTCCAATCTTCTGCATTTCCTTTTCTCACCCTTAGACTTCTACGAGGATTTCCTAACATACAGTAATTCTGTAAACAGGCAGTGATAAGCATAAAGATATAAAAAGATACAGGCCACAATTTTATATTTTAAAAGGTGCTGGGCTACAAATATATTGTATTTCAAACCAAAATGCAAAGTATCTTGAGACTTTTCTGCTGATTACCTCAAATTAATTTGTCAAGAGACTAAGCAATAAAATATATGCAGGCTGAGTAGGTAATGGTGAGGTGGTGTGTAATAATTTAACAGTGAATGAAAACATTTGTGGACCCCTACATGACAAAGACCCTCTAAAAGACTCAGCTGGAATGACTGTCTATCTTGAACAAGCAGAGGCGTGCACAAGTATCAGTTTATCGGAAAAGAAAAGGGGGAAAAAAGCCACTTCCAGGAAACAATGCCCACTTTATAAATCCTTGCTGGACCCTTTTGCTGGCCACGTAATGCATTGCAGAATAGCATCCAAGTGCATTTCTCAAAGATGTCTAGTGTTTCTGCCGCTGCAGTCTCCCCTGGCAAACAATTCTAGTATTTATATCTCTCTGCGTGAAAAATATCTCCTGCTGTCTGTCCTAAATCTGCCTTTTCTAAGTCTCCACTTCTAATCGCCCCCTCCTGCAATCCTGTTTTCTGCAGGAACTTTAAAATACAATTTTGGATTCTGCTGCATTGTTATACTGACTCCCAAGTTTATTATTTTTTTTTTATTAGATTAAATCTTTTCTGAATTGAAGATTTTTTTTCCTCTTTCCCATAACAACTTGCAGTATTTGCATCTGTTCCTCCTTATATTCTGTAAATTGAAAGTAAGTGGCTACAGTGCAGTACATGAAGCACATGCTAACTAAACCATTACATGAATCCAGCTTATATTTTCCTTATTTGTATGATAATAACCAAAAGAGATAGTGTTTTCCAGTGATCCTGGTACCCACAACCCACAGCCTGTCATCATTGGCACGGGGCAGAGCTCTATTTAAGGGTCCTCATCAAACTTGTGTACTTGTTGGCCTGTTGGTGCCCTGCACCCCCTTTATAGACAGATCCCCGTTGAATGAAAGTAGGTCTCTAGAGTTACAAAATTATGCAATTGATCTGAAAAGTAACACGCCACCAGCATACTGTCCCATCTCTTTTTTATTTACTGTATTTTATAAGGTTTATTGAGCGTAAAGACCATATTACAATATGTACTGTACTGTAGTACACATTCCAATTGCAAATACATTCAGTAAAACAGCACCTTAATATTTACTGGAAAAAGACCACATGCAGTGGCTATAAAAAGTGTTCACACCCTTGGAAGTTTTCAAATTTCCCACTGTAATAAAAAAATAAATGTCTATGTATCTGTTTTTGTGTCTGTCTGGTTGCTGTGTCTCTTTCATTCTAAAAGGTTGCACATCAGAAACATTTTTAGTAATAAAATGCATTGAATTTGTGATTTCAACAGATGGTGCTTCACAAACTTTAACACTGCTTTTTCAAATTCCATACCAAATGATATTAAACAAAGACAAACACATTGTACAATGCACTGCAAGCATTAATTCTGAAGTCTATGTTAATTACATAGATCTTTGCCCATCTTGGATGGGTAGTACAAATAGTATGAAATACTGAAACACAGAGGATAGAATTTGCCTGTTTTGACAGATAAAAAGAGCAGAGCCTTTAACATCAAAGTAAAAACAGATTTCTGCAATTACTGTACAAATGTAAAATAAAAAAATAACACTGCAGTTTCTCCCCAAACTGCTATCATGTGGAATGGGGATCATGAGTGAACAGCCTTTTTCATGTCAGTTGGAATGGGATCTGGACTCTGATTCGGCCACTCCAGGACATTAACATTGTTGTTTTGAAGGCATTCCTGTGTAGCTTTGACTTTATGTTTGGGGTTGTTGTCTTTCTGGAAGATAAATCTTCTCCCAAGGTGCAGGTTTCTTGCTGAATAGATCAGGTTTGTGTCTAGGATTTCCCTGTATTTTGCTGCCTTCCTTTAATCCTCACTAGTTTTCCAGTGCCTGCTGCAGAGAAACATCCCCACAGCCTGATGTTTCCACTACAACCATGGTTCACAGCAAGAATGGTGTATTTTTGATAGTATGCAGTATTCAACCGTGGTATTTAATCTGATGGCCAAAAGGGTCTTATCATGTCTTACTGGATCCTTCTTTTAGCTGTGCCTCCTGGTAAATTCTCGCTGAGATGTCATGGCATTTTCTTTTTGCCATGGCTTTCTCTTTGCCCCTCTCCCATAAAGCTATGACTGTTAAAACACCTGAGCAAAAGTTGTAGCCAGAACAGTCTCTGCAATCTCAGATATTGTAAGATCTCTTGGAGGACTCGTTCACTCATCTCCTTCTAGAAAAATCACGCAGTATTTGTGGACGGCCTGGTCTATGCAGATCTCCAGCTTTGCCTGACTCTTTCTATTTCTTCATGATTGATTTAACTGGACTTCAGCGGATATTTAATGACTTGGATATTTTGTCTTTATCCTCTGACTGGTACATTTCAATAACCTTTTCATGTAGTTGCTTGGTGTGTGCTTTTACTTTCATTATGTCACCAACATTTGGCCCTTCCAGATTCTGGAGCAATCATTTGAAACTCCAGGTAGGTGATCTCTTTTGAACTAATTATGTGACTAAGACGTTGGCCATTTAAATTGACGCACACCATTTTAATATTGATACAACTATTCTTTTGTATGATGTACTTCTACTTCATGAAGCAAATCATTCCATTTCTTATGAACAACCCGAACTAGGGCAGCACCTGCTAATTCAGACTTTTTTTCATTTTATAATGGTGAAATGTTGTCATTACCATTTTATGGCACAGTTTTCTAGCAAGTGCTGGTATTGTGTGTGTTTTGCTTGAGGATGCGGTTGGATTGGGTCTTTGCATGTATGGTCATCATGCTGACATTACAAAACGATGAGGGCGCCTTATAAAACATACCCTAGTTGTAGAATATAAACAATAAAAAGTGCATTTTTTTTGGTGTTTGTTTTATTGTTAAGGGAAGGGCTATTTAATAGTCAGGACATTTTCTTCCACTACGTTTTAAACTCTCGTATTTGTTCATATATTGTTTGACTAATGTGGGCTGGCCTCGGCCTGTCTTCTCACTACTCCATTGCTTGCTCCTTAAAGAAAAGACCATCACTTCCTTGTTTTTTGATAACTTCCATTGACTTTTGTTTTAATTCTATTTTTAAACTTGTGCTAATTAGCTGCCATGACCTTAATAAAGGGATTGAAATGGAAATGGGAAGTAAAAATGATTACATAAGGTAAAAACAAAGTTCTGTTAAGGTTTAAGGTTTCTTTATTTAGTCATGTTTACACAAGAAAACATGAAATTTGCCTTCTCAGTTGCATCTAATAACAGACAGAATGAAATAAAACAGACAAATAGAAACAAGAAAGGTTAAGATGAAGCAGTTAGATAATACATATTTACACCAAAAAAAAAAAAAAAGGTTACAGGATATATATCAAAAACCTTAATCATTATCTCCGATATTTCTTATTGAAAAGTCGTATGGCACTAGGAAGAAAGAAGTTTGTGGAGTGATTTGTGTGGGTTTTCAAAGCAGCTATCCTTCCTGATTTACTGACCTTTAGTTCTACATGTAATGGATGACTGTCATCAGTTGAGATGATTTCCAGTTTCTTTAACATTGCCCTCTGCCATACACTAGTCAAATCATCTACATCAGCCCCAATAACTTTAGCTGCATACTTCATAATCCTAAAGGCAATGGCGAGTTGACCAAAGCACTACAATGATTCTTAAACTCACCTTCTATTCTCTCATTTTACATTCTGCTCCTTCTATATTTCAATCATCTGAGTGCAGTTCCAGTTCATCCCCCATCTCCAGACCTGGCTTGAAATTACCTTTTAGGCTAAGATGTCTGTGCTTCCTGAGCAATCTCTAAAATCATTCTGGCTGGTTGGTAATGTCCCAACAAAGTTCTGTAGTGAACTGAACAGATCCTAGGAATTTCTGTATTACTGATCACCAATATTTTATTAAAGTGGCAGACAGCCATGGCCCTCTATAACAGGTAGAAGGGTCACAGTTGCTCGACATGGCATCCTCTTATTTTTACCTGTCAGTCTACAAGGATTCTGCTGGCAAGACTTCCATTAGTCCTTTCTCAATCTGTTTACCCTGAAGGATCTTCTCTGTCCTGTGTACCCACTTACTTTCCCTAGAAAAACACATGCATCTGCTTTGATAATGTCATTCTTTCTTTTGAAAAATGGCCTATGTCCAGCAACTCACTTCTCACGTGCCAGCTTAAAGCCCACATGATGCTGGAAATGTATCACAAGATGAAATGTGTTTTTCCAGGCACAATGCATTTATATCAACTGGTACATGTAAAAAATTGATTGTATGTCATTTCTGTGTATTTCATGTTTTATCAGAGTACAAATACATTATAATATTCAATAAAATAACAGTCAGGCCTCAGTTTCTACTCATTAAATTGTGGGTTAAATTATATTTTCTATGTACAGAAGTCTGCTTCCTAGGTGGTCTCGGTGTCTATTAGTTGACTTGCCATCTGACATCTTGCTAGCTTTATTGATCTCATTGTTTGATTACCTGGACATCTGAGATGTTGCTGCAGGCACACAATATTTAGTTGGAAGTCATCTTCGCATCACAAGCAGATAAGATCCGATGGAAAAACTATTGATGTCTGCCTCGACAAATAATCAGATCAATCGAGTTAATTGAGAGCTTAAACTAAAATGAATTGTGAAAGACCCTGAGGTAGGCAGAGTCAGAATAGCTGACAGAGAAGAAATGTTCAAATGACGAGCTGTTAATAGACATGCTAAAGTGTTCACGCTCCACAATTTAATGAAATCTGAAGGGCAGCAACGTCTCCTTGTTTTTCACTAGCCATTTCCAGCAAGGAATTGCACTGTTCTATTTTTTTTTCTTTGTATTTCTTACTTTAATCACTTGTTAAAGTTTATCATTGTCTTCTTGCTATAACATCTTCACAGAAATGAAAATTTTAATTTAATAATTTTGCTGTTTATAGTCTTTGTGCAGACTTAATATACTGCCTCAAAATACAGTAATTATTCCAATTATTTTTTTTCTGTAAACGTTTAGTTCTTAAGATTATATTTTCATTTTTATTGGGCATTTTTGACATTCTTCCTTGAAACATAAAGAAACATTATATTTCTTAAACTAGTAAGTATTCAATTAGTGTGGTTGCCTTAAGGAAAGTAAAGTGTGGGATGTGGGATTAATTCTTACTTGTATCAGAAGATTTCTGTAAATCTGGGGGAATGCCACCCTCCCACCATCAACATAATTTAGCACCACAACTCTCTTATTATCTGATAAGATAAACGGACCTCTGGCAAAACATGCATCCCTGTTTTAAGAGAAACAATTCCTTAAAAAAAAAAACAGTGTTCATAAATTAACTTTAAAAACAGCAAAGCAGCTAAGTGTTAATGTACAAAAGTTGTATCAAATTTACTGAACACGTTCATTTTATTATTTTGTAGATTTATGAATAGGAAATCACAATATGTCAAACAAATAGCCTTCCCTTTGTGCTGATGCACACTGATGCACTCCTTTACTAATACCCGTGCTTGGCTCTCTACCCCGTCTCCTTACTGATTAATGCATTTTGTTCTGATTGGTGTTTTTGAATACTTTTTTTATGGGCTTTCCTGAAGTATTTTGAGGGTTTTAACCCAAGGAAGTAAATTCTAGCAGATTTTCTTGCATAAAGCTGTTCTGCCTCAGCAAAAGACAGCAAAAAATATTCATTATAGGATCAAGAGAGGAAACATGGTCAAACAATATGCGGAGGGTCATTACCAAAAAGAAAAATCAATCTTTCACCAATCCAGAACATTTAAGGAAACATCAAAAACCATTAAACTGAAAAGAATTCAAAGAACTGAGAAGAGTATTATGAACGAATCGTACATTAGAGAGGAGGAGAGGTTAGGAGCAGGCGCTGATACAGCAAATAGCCGCACCCACCACATGACAAACCCACTCAGGACCCCAGATTAGGACCTCAGTGACACCTCAGCACCACACTTGTTCAGATGGAATGGATACTCTGTGAGGTTTTTTATGGTGGCTGGAGTGCCAATTCTGCCACCAACCCCCAGCTTTTTCCCTGCAGATTGGTGGGCCTACATGCAGGGCTGGATATAGATTAATGTCATACCTTAGACGTTATTATAATAAAAGAAAACTTGGAAATGGTGATGTCGACCTATAGTCAAGCTGATGACGTCAATTTAAATGATTTTAGGGCTGCAACATGGAAAAATGTGAAAAAGTGAAGGAGTCTTAATATGCCATTGGATATTGTATTTAAATTGGAATGTAGCTCCTTGCTTGAGTGGTGGGCTTACATTTCATCCAAGGTTGTTCCTTCTGTGTGCTTAGTCCTGCTAGGATAGGCTGTGCCCTTGCCCCCACCCCCATGGCTCTGAATTTAATTAAACGGTCTTGAGAATGTTGTGTTGTCCTATTGTGGGCACTGAGGAAAATAGATTCAAATCCCAGCGTGTTTACCGTCATTTTGGAGTCTGCATTTTCTCCATAGATCTGACTGGGTTTACTCCTACATACTTGTTTTGTCTTGCTAGAGTCATAGGTGACCCTATTTTCCCTCTTTACACTCTTCACTGTGTCATATTTATGGCTGTCTGTTGATGTAATGATGTCCATCCATTTCTCCATCTCTGACACATGGAAGGAGTTGTTGATATTGGTGGCAGTGAGGGTGTGCAATGCTCTATCACACTGCCTCACATCCCGTCGGGACTCCATGTGGGAAACACTGTGCAGGATGATGAGGAATGGCAGGAAGCTGCACCACTTTGAATGAACTCTTGGTCGAACTGGAGGAGTCGGTCCTGGTTCGAACCTCATCTCTGACCTTACCGCTATGAGTGACCCTACCAGCAGTACATGACCCCCGACAGCATCGCTTAGGGGATCATTGACCACACAAACCACTCCGCCACATTAAGGTGTGTAGACCTTAACAAACTATTTTAAATCCCCTACTTTTAGCCTTCATATTTTACAGTACCTTTTATACCTATGCCCTCAGGCAATACGATAGAGACACAGAATAAACAGGAAAGAGTTACACTTTAATTATGTACTACAGATAATATGTCCAAATTATAACCAAAATAAAATTAGTGTGATGAAAATACAGCATGCATTCATAGGCAGCTCTTGGCTTATCTTCTGTCTAGCTTTGTGTTTGCTCCCACACAGCATTTGAATGGAGTATTGAAACAGGCCACATGCTTATTTCAGTATGGCTGCAAGACAGAGTTGTCTTCAACATGGAGAAATTACAAAAGAGAGAGGTGGTTTTCTCTTCATGGCCAGATGGAGAGAGAAAGTGAGAGATGATCTTCTGTCCATGGCATGATGGCTAGAGAGAGAATACCTTTGCAGGTTTCCTTTTTCATTAACTCTCTGCAGCCCCTAACAGGTACAACCCTGAACACTTCCTGAGGCCATTGACCAATCCAATGAAACAGTTCATGTACAGCCCCCTTCCCAATTCAGCTATTTTATAGTGTGGTGGTGTAACATTCTCTATTGAAACAGTTCATGAAAGCTCAACCCTCAAGGCTTGTAATTTTTGTAGTTCCTAATAGTCAGGAAAGAAAGGAAGCCATTAAAATAGAATCCAGGCCTAGATGGTGCTTTTCTTCATCAATGAAAATCTGGGGGTGGAAAACAGGTTTGTCCAGCTTCCTGACTCTTTAACATTACAAATAAAAACATACAAAATATTTATCAGCTTATATGCTACATCACTTGTTTTGCACTCCACTATAATACTGAAGGCAAGAATGTTAGGTTAACTGAAAAATTTAATGTGCATAACAGTGTCCAGCGATGACCGAGCGCTCCACTCAGATCTGCTCCTGTCCCAGGAGGTTTCATTTCCCCACAATCCTGAATGTCAAGTAAACTGATGAAAATGGATGGATGGAGAGGTGGAGATTCTAATTGTTTTTCACTCAGTTGTTAGAGTCGTCAGGCTAGTTTACTGAATTTCAAGCTAACCCATTGCTACTTGAGAGTGTGAGAATTCCAGTAATTGGAATACTGAGGATGTTGAAAGCTGTCTTGATTTTAAAGCACTGAAGCCTTACATGATCTAAAAATAAAAATGTTTTTAGAAGTACGAGTCTTCATACAGCGCATCAGCGTAAAAGTGAGAAATTTAAAGAAATCATTCCTTACTGTAACCCTATAAGATGTACAAATTGGTGATTAGGAATAGAAGACACTATATGCAAGTAATTCAATTTTTTTTATTTTGCCCTCATATAACCAAAGAGTGGAAGTTCTTATTAAACAGTGGATGATGATTCTTATTAAGTTGAATTAACTATATTGAATATTCAAGTTGCTTTTAAAGAGCAAGCACAGTGTCTTGAACCCATTTTGAGGAAATGCTTGAGTGACTTCAGACAGACGTGCTGCATTAACCTTGCAGAAGTCATGCAGCTTGCACCCTCAAGAGTTCCAGGTATTTATTAGACAGACACCCGCTGCAGAGCTGCAGCGCATCATTCTGCACTGCGGGGGTCCCAAGAAAAGTAAATCAGCCGCGGTGACAATTACCTGCAAAGACACAAACACGCACTGAATGACAAATGCAACACAATGAACTGTTTACAAGCAGCTAGAGATAACAAGGCCCCAACATATCGAGAGTAAAATAAAATGTCAAGATGCTAAGCTAGGAAATGTTCAAAAATGATTCACAGATATTCTTTGTAAAGCAACCGATCAGAAATAATGTGGTGGGTCTTGTCAGTGTTATTTTTTTCAGTATGTTTCTCATATACCTGGCAATTGTCGTCTTTGAAAGCTGCATTGCTTACACATATTTATTATAATATACTTTGATTTTACTTTTATTTTTTAATCACTAAAATCCCTTCCCTAAATTCGCTCCTCAGTTGACCTACTTTGGCTGTATACATTTAAGAAGGAGTTTATTTATGCACTAAGCTTCTCTAAAGCACAAGGACAGCAAAACAAAGTACAGGATTTCTCAATGGGAACATTGGCATCTTTAAGAAGTTTCACACAGCGAGTCAGACGTGTGGAGTAAACTGACAAGCTTTTGCTTATTGATAGTGCCCTTCAATGAAAACTCTTTAAAGGTTTACCACTGTTGTTTCCCAGTGTATCCAAATGAAGCTCTGTTGGATGTAGCAACTGACTTGCAGGGATTTAAACACAACATTAGTAAAACAAGAAACTCGCATCTGACTTTGCTGTGATCATAAGAATTACTTACCAACCCTTTGAAATCACTTCTGTTTTTCTTTTTTTTTGTCTGGCGCTTCCTGACTACACCGGTAGGAGAAAACCTCCAAATATGACACACCGTTCGACTCGTCTTGGTTGTTTTGTTATGCAAGACATTGAGCCTTTCCAGGTTTTCATTTTACGGCACTTTTTGGACCATATTTTGTGCAGGAAGTTACACCCTTATGATAAAGAATAGGGGTTGTCAGTAAATGTGATCCAAAGTACTTGAAGTCGTGCATGCCACATCAACTGATCCTAGGGGAATACCACCTAATAGAATATGAGGAGTCAAAGTTACTGTGTTTTACAAAACTTTAAAAAACATTGGAACTACATGCACATAGGTGCCATTTTATGCTATATTTTTAGGCTACTCATCATGAATATAGTAAGTTTTTTGATATCTTTACTGGTGGTTCTGGCCCTCTAAGAGCCACTCCCAGAATGTTAAAAATGACAAACTTCAGATACAAGCATGTGGGGTATTGTTTTAGACTATTTTGCATATGATTTATCCTTTACTAGGGTCTTAGCCCTCTATGTGCCTCTACTCAAGAATTAAAAATGTCAAATTTCCATTACACTCGAGAATATTTAGACTTCTAAATTGAAGCAAACATTTTAATATTTCAAGAACATAATGCAACAATTCTTTTTTATTATGTTCTTTTTTCATGAAGTAAATCATTGCAATTCTTAGGAGCATCTGGAATAAGGGCTGCTTACACTAATTCAGGCTTTCTACATAGTCCATTAAGCTCCTTTGGTTTCTATTTGGATGGAATTTTAGGCTTTTGTCTAGGTTTTTCATTTCAAAGATATGAATGTTGGGTTAATTAGCTAGATTAATCCGGCCCATTATGACCCCCCAGTGCATAAGTGGATTGTATTCCTATCCAGAGATTGTTCCTCCCTTGGACTTGATCTGAGCATGGACTGGATTAAGTTGGTCTCTGATGAATGCATAGATCAAAAAGTTGCAACAATGATAAAGCACTGATATAAAAAAATACCAATTTTGTTTTAAGCTATGGAAGAGTTTTCACTGAGCATTTCTCTTTCACAAGAAGATGCACACCTTGGTAAAGGAATAGGCTCTAATCCTGACCAGATTCCTCCCACCACTGAGACATTTGTGAAGGTTTTTCAGTTTATCACCACCTCCCAAACACATCAAGGTAAGATCCTTTGAGTCATTGTACCTTACAATAGATGGTCACTCCACCTGGGATTGTGCCTGCTTCTACTGCAACAACTTCCAACCATAGTTGATCTTGAAGTGGATTAACTGTGCTTGCCCATCAATAGATGAAAGGGTAGAAATTAAGATACACCTTTACTAGAGATACCTTAAACCAGTGTTTCTTGAAGTATGGGTCGTGGCTATGATGGGTCGCCACATGATTGTCTAGTTCGTTCCAGTGTGAAGTTAGTAGTGAGTAATATACAACTGATGGTACATAGCATTTTGATGTACTGTGGTGTGTGTGATGGTGCGGGTCTTCTAATTTGGGAGCCTCTTGAACCTGACATCGTCCATAATCATGACCAGGATGAGCTGTACAAATGAGGACACCACAAGAAGCAAGGGGAATTATTTAAAACAAATTAAAACAATGTCTAAATAAATAGTGCAGTGCTCCAATATGTTAATAAATAAATAATCCATAAAACAAGTTGTTAGGTGGAGGTTAAAATAACCCCAATAAATAAATCAATCCGTTAAAATGAGGTAAACAAAAAACTGGTAGAAAACAGTCCTGTTTAATAAGCCTGGTGGATTCCTCTTTGAACTGGTGGCTCCTCTGCTTATCCCATACGGGCCTTGTAGCAGAGGAATCGCCCTAACAGCAGACACAGCTGACCTTCCTTCAGGTCCAGTTACCTGCTGTCCCATGGCTACGGAAAGGCTCCCTCACCGGACCAAGACTTGGGTCCCAAACAGCCAAGGCGCTCACACTGAGGTTCTACTCCCAGGCCTCCTCGACCCCCACTGCCTTGCCGGTCTTATACGGCAAGTCGCTCCTTTAACATACATAGCTCTGGCTCCTCAAGTTGCTCAGCTAGAGAGACCACTATTTCAGCCCCGGGAGTCATCCTCTCAATCCACTCATTGGGCTCTCAGTTCTCAGCTGTCTGTATGTTTCGCTATTACGAAATTGCCTGCAAAAGGAATTTTAATGTAAATTTTGAAACTGCATACAAATTGAAACTCACCTGTTAGACTCCATCTATGAATAATGCCAATGGTCACAGAGGGCTTTTGTTTCTATACTACAAAAGTAAAACAAATATTTCCATATTTCCATAACACTACTACCCCTCTAACAACTTGTGAAACAGTCAAACTGAGATGATTGATACTGCCATGCATGAAGTTCCCCCATTGGACTCTGTTAAAGCTTGCAATGCCAACAGGGGGTAACCATGCTTGGAGTATTATCATTTTCTTCCTCTGCAGCAGCAAGAAGCTGCCCAACAACCAAGTCCTGTCCAGAAGCTCTGCCGCTTCCAGGTCCCATGCTACAAATATTGACGTTGCAGGAAGGAAGGAATGGTGTCAGACTAGGAGCAGTGTTTCCCGCATGTTGGATGTCCCCAAACCTGAGACCCTCAACTGATCAATAACGTTAAAAAAGCCAAACAGGCTTGTAAGACCGTGCTATTTTCAGTTCTCTTTTTTAGACTTTAACATTAAATATGTGGCTCAGTTGGCCCCCAAAATTTTTCTGAGAACCTCTTTTGTACCTTCACAATAGAAAAGAAGCAAATGAGAAATCAAAGAGAGTGAATGGCACCGACAAGCTTATTTGTAATGTGAAATTGAAAGTATCATGAATTTATTTTTCTTGACTTTGCTAAAATTTGCACTAAGCATTTATACTTCTAATCTAATCCCTGTATTAATCTTTTTTTCATTAACAGTATGTTTACTTTTCACTTTTCCCTTTCAATATGTTAATGTGAATAATGTGTTTGAATTGGAAACAAAATTTATTACAACTTTTTTTTATTTTTATTAAATGGCCAGAGTTTTTTGTCTATGCATAGCTCTGCTGCTGTCTTTATGGTAATAATCCTCTTATGATATAAATTTTCCTATTTGGGTGCTCAGATTAAAAGGTTTAAGAATTCCTGTTTTATGCCACTAAGGTGCAAAATCCATAGACATCTTTCATTTTTTATTTCCCAAGTAATGCTGGAAACAGTGCATTAATAGCAGTGCACCATACTTGTGTACAGACTAGGTAATTTCTTGTAGCTAGGAGAAGATTCTTTGGAATAATGTCTGCTGTATCATTTTTATTACTGGCTCCAAGACAGCTATGAATAAGAAGCAGCACAGGTATTTGGATCAGCCACACTGGGGAGAACAGTTTGTGGTTTTCTTTTTTTTTACCTTGTAGTTTATTTTTTCAAAACTCTGTTCTGAAATCATTCATCTCTCCATCTATCTTCAGCAGCTCAGCAGCTACTTTGTCTACTAAAGGGTCATGGGAAATCAAAACGTATCCTATTGAGAATAGAAATGAGGCAAGAACTGACCTTGGATGAAACACCGGTTCTTCGCAGGGCCCACTGCCTGTTAAGTCTAAGGGGCAGAGTCTGAAACACCATAAGTAGACAGACATGGAGGCAGAGAGAATGTGAAAGCTCAACAAAGATGTAGCCAGACCTGGACCTAAATCTGGCTGTAGTGCTGCCCACTCTAACACCCTTATGAAGCTCTCAGGATTCAAGAATTCATCATGTTGTGCTAAATTTATTTTTGCGTGTAAAGGGAAGGTCTATAGGATGGTAGTGAGACCACCTATGTTATATGGGTTGGAGACGGTGGCACTGACCAAAAAACAGGAGACAGAGCTGGAGGTGGCAGAGTTAAAGATGATAAGATTTCCATTTGGTATGAAGAGGATAGACAGGATTAGAAATGAGTACATTAGAGGGTCAGCTCAGATTGGACGGTTAGGAGACAAAGTCACAGAGCCGAGTTTGTGTTGGTTTGGACATGTGTAGAGCAGAAATGCTGGGTATATTGGGAAAAGGATGCTAAGGATAGAGCTGCCAGGCAAGAGGAAGGCTTAAGAGAAGGTTTATGGATGTGGGGAGAGAGGACATGCAGGCGATTTGTGTGACAGAGCAAGACGGAGAGGACATGAAGATAATGAAAAAGATGATCCGCTGTGGCGACCCCTAATGGGAGCAGCCGAAAGAAGAAGAAGATTGCTGTTACATTGTGATAATTACCATTTTGTTGAACTATGATGCTACCTGTTACTTGGCACATTGACTGAACATAAAATGATGACGAGTATTGATTTAAATTCAAGCAACAAGTTAAAGGGTATCTGAACTTTGCTTATATTAAAGACCCATCTTGTAAAAGAATTCTCAATTTTTGAGCAACTATTTGGAAGAAATTAGTTCAGCCATTGACCAGTGTTTGTATAGTGAACAGAAGTTTCAAACCTACTGTAGTCAGTAACCAACTTTCGATCAGGCATTGGTGATTCACACACATGCATATGTAGCCAATCTGGAGCCCCCTATCAACCTAACCTAAAATCTGTTGGATTCTGAATGAAAACCCACAGAAACATCTACTGAATCTGGAATTAACTGAATGCTCAAGACACCATTGCTATAACAGCTTCATGATTGTGCCGGCCATATACTTGGCAGTGAAGGAAGGTATGATGCAAATTACAGTAAAGCTTATTTAAGAGCCCCATCTGTCCATTTTACACAAAGGTGGAAGTAACACCCAATGGTAATCGACACAAAACAGAAATCAGACCAGCAAAGGAGTCCAGTCTGTTGTCAGGCTTACTCCCAAACAAGAAGCCAACTGACTAGGCAGCATGGCTTTGAATGGTAAGAGGAAACTGGTATGGGACTGTATAATTATGATTTCTTGGTTTTCTTTATTCTTGCTTGTCATAATGTGTTGTCTCTGTAGATGTTCTGATGTTTGTTGGTCGAGCCTCTGGAGGTGGGGTTACTCTGACATCACTGCAGTTGGTTCCTCCCTCTCACTATAAAGGGCTGAAAGCTGGAGAGATCCAGTATCAGATTACTGAGTTGTGGTTGGAGGTTTGCAAGTATTGTTTTTCTTGTGGATTTACTGTTTTTTTCTGCATTATGGATTTTGCTTTTGGATTGTGTTTTTTGGAACTTGTTCACTTAGGATTGCCATTTAGGCAACTCCTTTTTGCTCTTTTGAGTATTTTACTGTGTAAGTCCTAATTTAAAAAAAAGATTCTTTATGTTCCCTTGTGAGTACAAATCAGGGGTTTACAGTCATCGTCCTCCTTGTATGGTTTTTTGTTGTATTTTGGGATTTTTATAGTTGCTTTTTCTAGCTCTTCTTGTTTGGGAAATACTATATTGAAGCCAGTAGTAGCAGTAAGGCGTGGCTGAATTTGGAATGAGTCTCCTTGGGCAGGCTGGTGAGGTACCTGGCCTGCCTTCAGAATAATTTTTTGAGGCCTCACACCAATTTTGCTATGTTTGTGACTCAGGCTCACATCAGAAACAAGATTCACTTACTTAACTCACAAGAAAATTCAACTGTATAAAAAGAGCATCTCTTCAATGAATCGATCTGTTTGAGTGAAGTGAGACAGCCAAGCTGGGCGTAGATCGATTGACCATAGGTTCGATATCATACTTTTTATAATGAGTGTAATGTAAGCAAGTGGATAACAACTTTATTAGATGTGTCAAATAACAGGCAATCATGTATGTAGTGATTGAGACTCAAATTAAACAAAGCACCACAACACACAAAAATGACAAAGATAAGACAAAGTGCAAGAAACAGACTTCATAGACAGACATTAAGAATTTTGTAGAAAAAATTTAGTAAAACTGAGTAGTGTGCTGGGTGTTGTATATGCCTGCTATGTTACATTTTCTAACAAGAGATATTTTTGAACTATGTTTTTCAGTTTTTCTCCCCTTCACAGGGGCATGGATGTTCATAAACTGAAATTTAAACAAAATGCACTTGTTTGCTTTGCTAGAAATCCTTTAGGAATATAATTTGTTCGAAATTTCTGTCATCAAGACACTTTGAGAGGCTTGACAGCTATGACAGCTCTGATCCAGAGACTTGATTAAAAGCATCTTCAAATAGTTACCAGACAGCTAAAAAACTGAAATCAAACCTTCTCTTTCAATAAAAAAACAGGCCACTTTCTGCATCTCCTGTGATGTGCAGCTATTGAGGTGGCATACATATATATATCTATATATATATATATATATATATATATATAGATAGATAGATAGATAGATAGATATATATAAATAATATATGTGTGTGTGTATATATACTGTATATACATATCTATATAATGTGTGTGTATGTGTGTTGGTATTTGTGTACACATCTTATATATAAACGTCTATGCGTGGAAGTGTGTGTGTTTGTCTGTCCGGCCTGGAAGTGTGAAGCGGAGTCGGGGTAAGGGCTCCATCTCCGAAGATACACAAGCGATGGCCAGCACATCAGCAAAATGAAACCTATGAAGAGTCACTCACTTAGCGGTTAATACAGAAGTGAGGCAAGCACATCGACAAAACAGAACCTTAGAAGAAAGACACTTCCTTAGCCACCAATGCACAAACGATGCAAGCACATCGGCAACACGAAACCTCCTAGGACAGAAATGCCTGAAGCAGTTTCTTCCAATTACCTGACAGCTCTACATTTCAGTTTTTTTTCTGATGATTTCAATACTTTCTAGGACCCCATGCTTTTTACAGCATTGGCCGAAACAGCTGGTATATTTATATGTGTATGTGTGTGTCTGTCTGCGGAGAGAGTGTTGACCTTGTCGAGAGGTTTACTTACCTCGGCAGTGGTATTCATGTCTCTGGTGACTCTTCTTATGAAGTCAGTAGATGGACTGGAAGAGCATGGAAAGTAATGAGGTCGCTGAAAAGGGTTGTGTGGTGATCCCGGTATCTTTTCAAAGGGACGAATGTCCAAATCTTTAGAGTCCTGGTACTTCCTGTTTTGCTATATAGTTGCGAGACATGGACGCTATCCAGAGACCTGAGATGAAGACTGGACTCCTTTGGTACCATGTCTCTTCAGAGCATCCTTCGGTACCACTGGTATGACTTTGTGTCAAATGACAGGTTGCTCATGGAGTCCCGAGTGAGGCACATTGCCTGCATTGTAAGGGAGCATCAGTTACGGCACTACAGCCATGTGGTGCAATTCCCAAAGGGTGATCCGGCTCACAGAATCCTCATTGTTGAGGACCCAATTGGCTGGACCAGGCCAAGGGGACACCCACGTAACACCTAGCTGCAGAAGATAAAGAGTCATTTCTGGAGGGTGGGACTGGACCAAGTGTTTGCCTGGGGGTTGCCAACCAGGATCCCAAGCTAGTTTGTCATGGTGTAGGTGTGGCAAAATGCTGTACCAGTGCATGCTCCCCAACCTAATCTGACCTGAGATATACCGTATATATGTGTGTTTGTGTGTGTGCAATATATATGTATGTAATGACTCCTTGTTCCCCAGAGTATATGTTGGTAAAGGAAGCATTTTAGTGACTGGATTTCTAATTTCACTAAACTTAAAACCCTATTGTCTGTGTTAATGAAAATCATGTGTCAAGTCAATTATGGCAGTCTGTTTGCATTCTTGGAGCAGATTGTTTCTTTTTTTTTCTGGTAACCGGTTCAGTGAGAAGGCAATGATCTTATACCTGTCCAGCCTGTCCTGGTACAGTAATTCTTTTGTTATGTTTGTTTGTTTTCTTGCATGACAATAATTTTATAGTCCTATTTGTCAGCCTTGTCTCAACATTTATGTCTGTATAGACAGAAAACTGTAAACCTAGGTGGCATCGCTGCATGCTTCTTGTCTGCACTGCCATCCAGTTCCAGTTTCACATAAGCTGAAGCGGCTGGTTTTGATCAGCATGTCATCCAACTTTCCCGCTAATAATCAAAGATATTTGACCCTGGCATGTATTTTGATTGTCCATCAGATTGCCACCTCATTAGTATGTCTTGGTTTAGCTGTCATTTCTTATTTTAACCCTATGAAGTTTATCTGATTTCTCTTATTCTAAATGTAATGTTTGTAGTGTATATGTATTGTTTTTTCGTTGCCACCGTTGTTTTGTTCTTCTTCAGTGATTTTTCTTGTGGTTAAGTGCTTAATGTCTGAAACTCAAAAGTAGCAGATTTTATAATACTAATAAAGAGCAAAACATCAGTCATACAGAAATTTCTTTTTGAATTATCCGCAGACTTGGATGATGAAAAGTTGTCATATGTAACCTTTTAACCCCTCATGTGAATGATGTCAGGCACAGCAACTTCCTAGACCTTGCACCAGTAAGCAACGCTAACATTAATGAAAATTAAAATGACATTTAAAGAAGATGGCAAAAATTAATAACTCTCTGAAAAAAAACAATATTAGAGAGGTACGAATATCAGAAAAGAATTCTGTGGCTGAAAAAATCTATTATTGCATAATAAAAAATCAGTAATATTGGTTGAGAAATACTTGTAAAAATAATAAAGAATACCATTCATCATGTAAATCAGATTTCTAGTTTTGTAGCCTACAAATGATATAATAATAATTCTTTACATTTATATAGTGCTTTTCTCACTACTCAAAGCACATCAGTGAGTGGGGAGCCACTGATGTGTAGAGAATGATTGTGGGGCCAGAATGACTAGGCCATGGTGGGCAATTTAGCCTGGACATTGGGATACATCCTACTCTTTACGATGAATGCCCAAGGATCTTCTATGATGACAGAGAATCAGCACCTCGGCTTTACTTCTCATCCATTTGACGGATATCATCACTTGGAGATATTCCTTACTAAAAGGGAATTTTACCCAGTCGTGAAATTTAGAACAGTTTAGAAGTAAGGGAATATGATGCAGCCAATAAGGATGGACTCTACTGTACACCTGCAGAAGTTCATGAGAACATGTGCAGAAATGTGAGCTGCCCTCAGACATATTAGGAAGTAGAGGTGCTAGTGAAAACATTTTTGACAAGAGGCAATGTGTTGTGTTGTCTTCAGTACATCATCGATGGCCACTCCAAAAATTTTAAAGCTGCTCAAGCTTTCTGAAGTCAATGACCAGCAGTGCTTTTGCCGACTTTACTGGTTGTAGTGACTCTCTCTTTTCCATTACTTTTGAATATTTAAATTGGAAACCTCATGACTGCGCTGTAAGAGACAGATTTTAGTGTCTATCTGATTGACACTCTTTTGTCATCTGAGTTGTTTTTTATGAAACTTGGTGTTTGGGCTGTATTCTTGTGATTAATGGCAGCAGCAATTTATACATTATTTTCTCGGTCTGTTACTTTCTCTTCATCTAAAAGTGCTTTTTAGCAGATCATTATCTTTTGAGAAGAGCTAATCTTGTTTTAAATGTCAGTGCTTCATTTGTGCAAATTATATTTCATGTATAATTTTAAAGCTGTTAGTTATACCTCCTCTTACACTTTTTACTTAATCGTTTTTCCATTTTTTAAAACACCTTTGCTTCTGCCTGACAGTATGAAAGTAATCAAATCAACTGTGTACATTGCATTTACTATGTGAAGTACATTTACACAGTCATTAAAATGCACAAATCACATACACAGAGATTTTTTTTTTTAATAGTGTGTACTGTTAGTGGTGAATTTACTGTATACATTTGGTATGTCCAACATTTGTATTCTTCGCTATTTGATGCTTACTTGACTTAGTATGTGCATGCAAGGCATTAACACTTGTTTTATTCCAACCTGTCATCATTATCAAACTAACTTTGGATGGCATGATGACCCAGTGCTGAAGGTTAGCTTGGCAGACCTCTCTTTTAAATATGCAGAAGTCAGTATGTCCTGCTTCATACTTTTAGATGTAGTTTTCTGCTTTGGACCCCAATAGCTTCCAGTTCATCCTTTGCTTCTGTACGTCCCCTTTGTAATGAATGGATAATATTTGTTTAATCACCATTTTCATTTATTTTTTCCAGGAAGCATTGACAATCTAAATATTTTCTTATAGTCTGTTAGATTCCATGTCATATCATTGATTACATTTTCTTTGGGTCCAGGGCTTTTATAGTTTTCCCTCTCCTTTTGGTGGTAATACATAGAAATACAAAGGACTTTGTATGCCCTCAGAAGCCAAGAAAGCCTTCACAGGCTCTAAATAGGGAAATCTGATAGCTTCATTTCTACTGCATACTGTATATATGTCTTATACATATATTTCAGCTTATTTTATGCTGCAGATTAGAAGTCTGTTTTTTTTTAATTTTAACTTGTTTTTACAAAGTTTATTTTCTTTAATGTCGCAGGTCACAAGAAATGTTGTTATAAATATGGCGGTCCTCTTGCTATCCTTCGGTGGATTCACACTGAGCGCAGTAATAGCCAGCTCTAATTTTTAGTTGGCCTTAGCAGTGGGTTTTGGGTCTCTTTTTGTCTTTGACTTTCTTTTCAGGTTTTGCTATTTATTTGTTGTTTTTTTTTTTTTTGCGATTCGGTTTTGGTAGCACGACTTTTTTCCTCCTTGGTAACAACTGCTACATGTCCTTGGCTACGATGTTTGCATCTCCTGGTCCAATTTTTGCTCACAATAGTGCCAGTATACTCTGTGTCTCGTAACATTGGCTTTTTCTCAGAGTTTATATAAGATATTTAAAAAAAATAAATAAATGAAAAGGTTCATGATGTTGTATTTTGGTTATTGAATGTCATATGACTCCTAACACCTGGTACACATTTATATGTCTGTGGTAGACACATTTCTTCCAATTTTTTGACCACACCATTAACCTAATGATTCCATTAGCCTTCAAGAAATGAACTTTACAGTCTTGATTTTAAAGATTTTTTTTTTTGCATCTATATCCTTATCCACAAAATCTTAGTGAACTTTATTTATGCATTTTAGGCACTCCTGATATCATACCTTACAAATAATGAATGAGTCTACAAATTGAGATAGAACAGTCATTTTTGAAGCATCAGAGAAAAGAACAGCAGCTGGGCATTACAGATCCAGCATTTGAATTCTTCATAATGTTTTTGTATTCAGTGCTTGCTATGTTGCCAGTAAACATCACTGTGTGAACAATTCTAGGGAACAATTCCAGCATTACATTTGCATTTTCCTGCATGTGCTGTTATAATGCACTGAGGCCAAGTACCAGACTTGGGTTTCCGGCACAGTGGGAATGTACGAAGCATTGACTTCTGCCAACCTGCCTCCGCATTTTCCAGGGTAGATCAACAGATGTATCCATTTCTGCAATGCCTAATTGGCCTTCTGGAACAATGTGCTCATCTGTATTACGAGTTCAAGTCAACAGCAGACGTCTGTGACCAGATATTCAATGATCTGCAGCATTGCCCTAGAACTGAACAACACTGGGTCCATTTCTTTTGCTCTTTGCCAGCATTGGATTCTCTGCAGCCATTAGAGGAATATAAGACATCCTGAACACTTTTTATCTAATGTGCATTTTTCAGAATAGATCATTCAGTGCCTCAGTTTTATCTTCTCCAGAACATATTTGACCTGTGAAAGAATTTGTTAGTACATGTTGACGTCACACAAAAAAGTATTAGAAAGAAGAAAAGTTCAGCCAGCATCACCCTAAACCTGAGCAGGGCTTGGTCTCTCCTTACAGCTCATGTAGCAAAGCAAATTTACATGATGTCATGAATATGGAGTTTGTTTACAAAATATTTTTTTCTAGCACATAGTTTCATGCTTCACTTAATCTTTATACTGAGCGTTGATTACCGAAATTTGTCAGTGATTTTTGCAGCAAATATGTTCGCCGGTGACCTTCTTCACGGAATATTTTCCTGTCAATTCACTCTGCAGCAGTGCCATGTCTGTCAGCAAACTTTTTCTCCCCAGATCCCCAAAGGCAGCTTGACATCACACAGTAGATCTGCAGCAGCCAATATAGAATGAGACAGCCCACACCTCTCCCAACTATTTAACTGCGATCTTACAAGTGGGCTCGAAATTCACAGAACAATTGTAAATACATTTAAACACTACTTGTGCCTTAAAGTTAATGTCTTTTTGTATGACCTTATATGTGACCTGTGTGTAATACAATGAGGCTACTTCTTTAATAGAATTACCCAGAGTGCAGTGCTATTGATGCAAGCGGGAAGGCGTGAAGAATCCATATGCTTTAGTGTTGCTCTTATTTGGTAGTAGTGGCAGTGAGTGAGCAAGCATATCATGGAACTGTACTTTAAGAGAGGTGAGCACCTTCTATTGAATCTATATAAGACAAGCCTTGTTGTATTCTTGCTTGCTGTCTGTCACTGTCTGCAAGAAATGTTACTGTTCTGATAATAAAATCTATTCATTTTACCTGAGAGAGTCAGGGTGGTACAGTGATTAGCACTGCTCCCTTGCAGCTCAGGTCACAGTTTTTTCCAAATTATCAGTCAACCATGGTTACTCATCTCTACTTATGAGTTCATTATTTTACTTTTGGTTTACTAATACTTTGTGTATTCAAAATTAGTATTTAATTGTTTATCATTATCCATTTTGATGCAACAGCATCTTTGTTTACAGATACGCATCACCATTTTGTGTGACAGTTTTTAGAATGTGGTGACGGGTTACTTCGTACAGTTGCAGGGAGTCACACCACCATGATGTCAGTGAATGTAACAGTATTCAAACTTGTCAGTATAGTTTTCTTTTTTTTTTTTTTTTTTGGGGAAAGAGAATAAAAAAAAAAACATGCTCTAATTTTTCATAATCAAACTTTGTGTTTGTCTTCAGTATAATATCTTGGGTTACATTTTGGTCTCTTGTTTATTTTGACTCCCTTGCTTCAGACTCTTGCATGTCTTTTGTAGCAACACTTCATTTTTATCCTCTTCCTGGTCCTTGGCGGTCAGTATGAATTTTTATTGCTAAAGCAGAAATCAGAATAAGCAAGAAGTGTAAAATGTGTCATGGTAGCATATGGATTAGTGTTGCTGCTTCAGGGATGTAGCTTCCTGAGTTTGAATATCACTCCTGGATGTTCTCTGCAGGGAGTTTGTATTTTCTTCTTCTTGTCTGCATGAGCTTCCTTCCCACATCTTCAAAGACATGCAGGTAAGTTAATTAGTGATTCAAAAGTATCACCGCTTATGAGTGTGAGTGTGAATGCGGGTGTGAGTGTGTGTAAGTGTTGTGTGTATCTGAGTGGACCCAGAGATGGACTGGCATTCATGAGCTCAGGCCTTCATGATTCTGCCTTTTATTAAGAAGGTTTGAGAATGAAGAAATTATAAAATAAGTGGAGTTTACAGTAGAATAAAACAATTATATGTTTACATTTATATTTTGAAAATTGTTGTTTATGCTGGAATTCAGAAGTTCAGAATCACCAGGAAAAGTTCACGATTTTGATAGAAATGAATACTCTTTTTATTAAGTTGCCATTACATTGATTTGAAAATATAGCTGCAAAGCCCCAGTTTGAGTAGCCATTACTCTAGCATCATACTGACTTTCTTTGCTCACCCTGAATTAATCATTTTTAAATGCTAACTGGTCATTAGAGAAATTTTTAAGCTGAAACCTGTTCTTGTGTTTAGTAAGGCAAGTAAGGTGCTTTCCTTGGGTTAAAATTTATTTCCACGCCTAAAATTCAATTCTGGATTCAAAAATGGCCAAACCAAAACACATCAGTCTATTGTTGTTTTACAAAATAAGGGTTTCCCTGTGAGCCTGGATGCCAAGAAACTAAAGATTTCATGCAAAGATGTCCACTACTGTCTTGAGTGAAATGGGAAAACTGGATCTCACCAGCAAAGGAAGCAGAATACCAAGATGCACCACCGCACAAGACACATCAAATCCTGTTTGAGAAACAAACACCTTACAGTTCCTCAGTTGGCTTCTTCCTTAAATACATGCGACAGTGAAAAGATGACTCCGGGATGCTGACCATAATACGCTTTTCACACACACTTCCTAATAATTGTTGACATGAACTAAAGATTTTCCAAACAAAAAAGTACTAAAAATGTTCATTGCCTCTAATCCTGGCTAGCTTAATCTTTATAAATAAAAGGATTTATTTTTTTATCAAAAAAATGGTCTTTAACAATGAAGCTCTGAAGAGTACAAAAGACAAAGCTGGAGCTGCCTGCAAATAACAAGGAAATCCAAGGCAAACAAAGTCCCAGTTACAAATCCAGAATACAAAGTCAAAAATAGAGTATTAGGTCAAAAATCTAGTAATACAAAAATAATAAAAAAACATGGATAAAGCAGAAGTCACCACCACCATGATTGTATGCAATGAACTGCAAGAGAGTGTGGGTGTTTGTGCAGCCTTTATGGGGCTGAAGGCAGGTGGCCCCGCCTCTTAGAGAATCACCCAAAAGATGCACTGAACATAGCAGTATATACATATTATAGATATATAAAAACTAAATGATCAACAAAATTAACAAAAGAATCAAAAAAGACATATAAATAGCATTTGAACTATACCCGGGGTGGGGAGGGGGTTGATCCCTAGCTGAAACATAACAGTTTGAGTTTTTTGCCCATTTTCTTTTTTTTTTTAACCATTTCAGATATGACCATTGCTCTAAAGCCATTAAACCTAATTCATATTGGATTTTTGCATGCAGGCTGCGTTTCAACATGGATATAATCTAGCAAAGACATAATGGACCACAAAGCATGTCTTTTGCATGTTACGTTTTAGCCAGGGTCTCTTCCCTGACTCAAGTATATTCTTTGTTTATTTAATATATTTTTGTTGTTTTATAAATATCATTTTGTACACTGTGTTATTAATTCTGTTTCTGATTGTGTTCAGTCTTTTGTTTATTAATTATTTTTCCATTCTGTTATTATATTAAGACTATATGTATTAATTTCCTTTACTCTTTGCTGTGTCACCTGTATTTGGAGCCTAAGGAGGCAGGGCCATCTAATTATACAGTTGGGTTTTTTTTTTTTTACCAGAAAAACTTAAGCCAAAGCTGGAGAAAGATCAGCTACTTCGGTATTGCATATTTTTTTGTTTTTGATTCCAGTTTTGACCTAGCTGCTTTTAATATTTGGATGTCCTGGCTTTGTCCCGTACTTCAGTTTAGGTACTGTTTATTGGTTATGTGTTTCGATTAAAGTTAGTGTGGGGCTGCACCAACAGGCATCTGCAAAGGAAATACATTAAAGGTTAGTTCCATTCTGAAAAGGAAAGCATAGACACAGCGTTTCAGCTGTATTGCCTTCATGAAGTGTGAAACTGAAAAGAAAAAAGCAGGTAACAAATATAGGAAGGAAAGAAGAAAAAATAGGGCAGAAAAGAGAAAATGTAAGATGGGGCGAGGAAGGGCTACCAGGGAAGATGAAGGGAATGATTAAAAAGTTTGTTCGTTGTTAAGACCTGGAGAAACGTATGATCACATGGCAACAATTAGCTTAGCTTTGTCTTTTTTTTAATGGCGTCTTTGAAGCACTGTGGAAGAACACAAACAGAGAGATCATTGTGGCTATGATCAAGGGATGTGTGAAGTGTTCTACAGTAGCTTGTGCAAGGTCTATAATTTTAACAGTGCTTGTGTGTTTTAATTAATTTGCCTTATGTTTTAACCTTTTTTTTTTTTTTGCTATTTTTGTCTGACTTGCTTTTTTGATTTCCTTTTGGAATTCTTTAAATATTAAAGAAATTTTGCTTTGTTGTTGCGAGACTGGAGCTTTATGGTTTTCTTCTCTTATGTTTTTAACTTTCCATATTTTTTGAAGGTGTGATCCCATTCTGTTGCTTGTGCAGGCTGCAAACCTGCCCCTTGATTTGGGGCTAAACTGCCTGGGGTCAGGCCTTCCTAGTTGGCCCAGACCTGCAAAGAGAGCAGGTATGGTCTTTTGTGTGTTTGTTTTAAGACCTGCATCCCCTTTTTAACATTTCCAAGTGGCAGGAAACATGATATAATGCTGATGTTAGAGTGTAACTGAAGTTTCCTTTTAAATACTAGCTATGGCAATGTCCCAACTGTATGGGTAGGTGGCCCCAATTTAATGTCTCTACATAAAGGAAATGTGGCAGACAACTAAATAAACTACATAAACTATTAATGTAACTGAATAATTAAAAGATGTCACAACATTGCATAAATACAATACAGACATAATGGAGCTAAGAATAGAATTAAGAAACAAATATACCAAAAAATAATCAAAAAACAACAAAATAAAATTAAAAGAAAAGAATAGATACCTGAGCCAGGGAAGGTCCCGGCTAAAAATTATCAAGGGGAGCTGGAGAAAAAATCCTTGTGAACATTGGGATTCCATACCAAAGATGGCCTGTAAGGTTATCTGACTTGGCACCCATTACTGACCACTGTTCCATCAATCCATCATTTATTAGTCTTTTAACTAAAGGCACAAACGACACTAAACCAAACTCCCGACAGCAAGAGCTTCCAAGCCAGCAGCACTGAAAATTCACATCATAAAAGTGAGCATGCTTGACCCACGGGGGGGCTGTAAATCAAACAAACTCTGGAAAATGTCGTTTATTTCCGTATTTTAAGTACCAGCAAAGTCAGCTCTCAATAATATGCATTGAGGAAAGTTTTCCTTTTGAATTTATATGGAAATGAAATCTGTCTTCCTATTTTTGATGACTACTGCGCACCCTGCACTACAAATGTAGATGCCGTTTATTGATCAGATTAGAATTAATAAGAAAAGCCACACTGCTGACAGCAGGAAATTAGCACATCATCTAAAAGGCTTCCACATGTGCCGCATGCTATCTCTGTAAGCAATACTATTTTAAGGATGTGCTAATAACATGTAATCAAAACTACTGTCATAATGCTGCCATTTCGTTATCAGCTATTTGATTTTTAAAATCTAAATGCTAACAGTAGCAGCTGTGCTTCCATCACTAATGTTTAGCATCAGGACACATAGAAATCTGACAGATGCAAAAATTGGGGATGGAACAGCTAAGGATCAGACTAAAAGAACGGAGCATCTTTTGAACAATTCAATCTTTGTCTGTTGTAGAGAATCGCGTGATCAAAGTGAAGCCCACAGAAATAATTGTCACTTTATATGAAAGAAACAACAAATGCTCTCCTTACTTGTGTCATTTTGAAATGTCTGCATTCAACGTACACCAATAGTATCAATATTAGTTTTTGCATTTTTCTTTGGGAATAATAATAATGATGAATAATTGATTACATTTATAGCACGTGATATAGAGAGTGGAGAGCCACTTCTACCACCACCAATGTGTAGCATCCACCTGCACACAGCCAGTCAATCCATTAGGCAACCTAGGCAGCTGCCTAGGCTGCCAGCATCTGAGGGGCGCCATTTTTGAAAGTAAAGGGGCATGCACTCCAGACACCAAGGAGGAAAGGGCTGTACGAGCATCATAATGTTTGCAGTATGTACACATAGAGGCACTTTTTGTGTTTCTAATAATGCACGTGCTCCGCACACCATAAAGCTATGATGATAATGAAGCAGTGTTGTTAATGAAAGTAAACCTGGAGGGAACCTAGGTTGTCTAACTCTGATGATACTGAGTGGGCGGCGCTACCCGCTCATTGCTGGTTAAGAAAGTAAAAATGCACACACTCCATACAGCAGTGTTATCGATAGGGTGTGCACTCTGGACATCCAGACCTGTCATTGAAGTCTAATAATACCAGCTATCTTCAATGGACAATGACAGGCAATGTTTGTCAACCCCGCCAAATGACTCCAAATTGGCTTTGGTCGACGTTGCACCTGCATGAGGTGATGGCAGCCATTCTTGCGTCAGTATGCTCACCACACATTAGGTATTAGGTAATGAAGGGGTGTCAGAGAGAATTAGTCAGTTAAAGACGGGGGATGATTAGAGGGCCCAAAATGACCAGGCCATGGTGAGCAATTTAGCCAAGGCATCGGGGAACACCCTATTCTTTTCAAAAATTTCCTAGGGATCTTTTCTGACCACAGAGAATCAGAGCTTTCATTTTACGACTCTGACAATTTTTTTCAGTATAAATCGCTGTCACCTTTCTGGTGCATTGAGATCCACATATGTGCTCACCAACACCTCATCCAGCAGTAATCCAAGCCTTCATTGACAGGCCAACTGAAGTGCCTATGGAACGGCTGCTCTTCTAGCAGGTTTATGGAGTGGTACTTCTGCTCACGAATCCAGCTTCCAGGGGTAAATCCCATGTCTGGGTAATGCAGATAGTTTGCACATTCTTCCTCTGTTTGCATTTCCAAATGCATGCTATTGGTTATTTGGAAACTCTAAACTGGTCTTAAATGAGTAAGCTCTGTAATGGACTTGTGTCCATCCTGAATTATTTCTTGATTTATGCTCATTGGTGGCCCTTACAACTCTGAATTGGATTACATTGACGATGGAATGTAATGTTATTGGGTACAGATGAACAGTGGGACCTCCTAGTGGCCAAAGTATGTTATATTTTACACCACAAAGTTTCTAATAATCTGGTTATTCATATAAACACAGCTTTAAAAATGCCATGTATACTTTTTTCTGGTTAGAGAAACTGGGATATTAGTCTTTAAGAGGCCAACACATACAGATTTCTTCGTAAGTAACCCAGTTACGTGGCCATGTAAACACTTAACCAAGTTACATTTAATAATTTTGTAGTCTGCGTATGTCATTAACACTCTGTTAACCTATGCATGTCTTTGCTGCACCCATGGATCCAGCAGCTACAGATAAAAAACGTTGTAAATTTCTTCAAAAATAAAATTCCTAAAGCAAATGTTTGGGCAATACCTTTATTCCTTCTCCTGGTTGGAGTAATGCACCTCAATATTTCAGAAATCGCTAAATGTATTTTGATGACCTGAACATTCGGTGGCACAGCAACACAATCTCGGGAGTCACAGACTCCATACTTGTTTTCAGATTCACACCGGCTGTTGGTGATCTCGGGAGTCACAG
>JANRMT010062803.1:13906-28163 GCA_026402145.1 Polypterus bichir lapradei | reverse complement strand
ACACCGGCTGTTGGTGATCTCGGGAGTCACAGACTCCATGCTTGTTTTCAGATTCACACCGGCTGTTGGTGATCTCGGGAGTCACAGACTCCATGCTTGTTTTCAGATTCACACCGGCTCTTGGTGATCTCGGGAGTCACAGACTCCATGCTTGTTTGCAGATTCACACCGGCTGTTGGTGTTCTCGGGAGTCACAGACTCCATGCTTGTTTTTGGATTTGCTGTTGGTGATGTTTAATCTTTTTTAGCTCATTTTCATGACAATGGAGCATTTTGTCAAAGGATAACTTCATATGTGCACTTGTGAATGTCAATGGAGTTTTTAAAGAAACCAGGTTTCTGCCTTAACCTTCTCCTGGTTTTGTGTGTGCATGTAAATGGACTCAATGTGTAACCGTAAAAGAGAAACTTGATATATGAGTTCTCAAATTGTATTTACCTGCCATTTGTAGTTGAATGGAATAAAAGCAACAACTAGATTTAAAGAAACTATACAGCAGGCAATGTGATTGAGATAAATTGGGCATATAAGATAATAATTCATGGGATTGGGAAATTTATTCTCTCCTGAGACTCAGGGGAGGCACTTGAGGAAAAAAATCATTTGCATGACTTATTGTATTGTTCACACAACATTAGACATCCCAAGGGAGGAAACGGAAGAAAGTAATAGGATGTGTGTGCAAACCAGGATAGGGTACACCATAGCAGTGGCTTATGTGCATAGTCTGTAGTAGTAGATCTTTTTAAAGGTTACACAAATTGTAATGATGTCATTTAAATAAATAGCTACTCAAACTTATGCCATGGTCATGAAAATCTGCTGAATGAAAAAAAAGAAAAAAGTAATTTTCCGTTAGATTTATATTTACAGTATATAGAATAAAAATAAAATTTCCAGGTTTATGCCAAAGTGAACTGTAATTCAATGAACTGGCTGCAAATCAAATGCTGTCTCAGCAATGTGAATATAGCTAAAATAAAATCCGCTCCATTGAGATCAAGCTAGATAGAAAGAGTGTTAGTATTTTCCACTTTAAATTCATGGTCAATAGTAGCTTGAAAATGTTGAGTGCTTCATTGTGGATGTGACGGAAAGGATCTAGCTTGTAGTCGGTGAGAGGGGATGAACAACATGGAATATCTTTAAAATGTAAGCTTAAAGATCCAGTAAGCAGAAGGGAAAAAATGTAGATCTGAGACAAAAGAAGCTTGGAATGTTGCCCCCTAAATTCACTCTGTCAGTCATTAAGTGTCGAGACCAGTGATAACCACACCACCCCCGCGTCTCACAAATCGCCCCCTCCAAAGCAGAGTTTTTCGTTTCATCAGTAATGAAGGTAAACTGAACTTAACTGTGTTCTCCAGGCTGATTGCACTTCTCTCTGTAGCTCTAAAAAGCAGTCATTAAAGTGAAGAAAGGAGATTAAAGGAGGGAGGAGGGAACCATTCAGGGAACTTAAATTTTTCAATTTATGTGGCTGTTTCTGGTCCAAAACTTTAATGACAACAATCAAGGGGAGGAAAAAAGAAAAGAAAAAGAAAACTCCAAGCCATTTATCTTATAAGCAACTTGAATATTTTCTTTAAGTCCTCAAATCCAGGAAAATAAATGCTTGTAAGTGGCCTAACCTTTTCAGTGACTAAGTTCTTGCCATCTCTTTCTCAGTGGACATTATTATTTTTATTGTCATTATTGCATTTTCTTTTCCTAGTTCAGCTATTATTCTTCTTTGGCCATTGTAGGTACCCAAATGTTATTCCTTGTCTGCGGTATTGACGCTCACATATATAAATAGCTTCTCATCACAATGATTCTATTAAGAGGTCTGTTCTCCTGCCAACTGAATGAGTTGACATTTATTCTAATAGCCTGCCGCTGTACATGATCATTTATTGTTGTGAAATTACTAATGTTGCGCCCTCATAATTTGTCAAAAATTTTTAAATAATTCATTGGTGGCCAGGGTTACAGCCCAGTGATACAGTCTGCACACAACGGTACAAGTGATGATTTATTCAGTCGCTCCTTTGGCTCAATTCTCTGTGCAGCTGATTAGCAAGGCCAGACATCCTTGGGAGACTTTACCGTGGCTCCTAGGGAACTAAGAAATAGCTCTATTAAACTGCTTCATCTGCCGCAAATACGCATTTGTACATGCAGCACACTGAGATCCACAAGTAATGTTTGTTTAGATTTTAATTGCATCCTTAAACAATCAAACTGTAAAGACATAGCTGTTCTTCTGTACATAAGTTTGCCAAGTGGGAGAAGATCATTCAGTCTGTCAAGCTCATTTTGTTAGAAAAAAGTGAATCGTCCCAATGTCTCATGCAGACGCTATTTTGAAGCTGTCAAGGTTTCTGCTTTGGTTTTTGTTCCAGGTTTCTGTGACCCTTTGTATAAAGAAGTGCTTCCTGGCTTCCATTGTATATCCAGTTTACCCTTATTTCCACTAGGTATTCACAAAGATGGGGTTTTGCTATATATGAAAGAATTCCACTGGATTGGCATTATTGAAGCCTTTGGGGTTTTGAATTAAGTTCCTGTGGTGTGGCTGCTAAAGATTAGAGCAAAAGAAAGGATTAAAACTGAAAACAAAAACCAAACTAATACATTTAATTAATTCATGTATTATTTAAATGGTAAAGACTTAATTAACAGAGAGACGGTAAATGATTAACTTCATTAACCAAAAACGAGACATTAAATAATAATAAATAATTAATCATCAAACTTCTCCAAACCAAGGAATTAACAATAAGAATAAATTCTCAATATAACAATGCTTAAATGAAACAAAAGCTACTCAAGTACAAAAGGGAAAGCTAAAGGCAGAAACTGAGGAAAATTATTATTAATGTAATTAATTCACAGGAGTTACTTGACTCCAAAAAATGTGAACAAGAAATGAAAGCAATGATCAAAGAAAGAAAAAGTCTCAATACAGTCATTTCTCCCAAGAGACAAGCACTTCAAAACTATACTAAATGTATCTAAAGAGATGAGAACTACTGTACAAAACCAGAATAAAGTTTCCAACAGAGAAGTTAAAATACAGTTGCCAAAAGCGCAGTGAGAAAATCCTAATTGATGTCAAAGCAAAAAGCTGTGGCCAACAGGAGTCTTTTATCTTCCTCTCAGGTGACTGCCACTTCTAAATAGCACTAATTGTAGACCTTGCCTAATCCCCAGGCTCTGAGCTAAACTGGAAATAAATCACATTGAAAAGAAAAGCAACAAAGTTGTAAGCAAGGTGTTGCCAGAGGCAAACTGTCTGTGTGAAATCCTGTGACCTTTTCTGTGCAAGACTAAAAAAGAATATTCTGTCAGGATTCAATAAATATTTGATTTTTTTTTTAATTTAACGTTCTTTTCGGTGACATAATAACTGCCTTTATTTTGTGAAGCTGATCGCTATGACACTCCATGATGCCAGGCATTAAGGCCTCCACAGCATGTGACATTATAGTGTACAATCAATTCTATGCTTGTACTTTTGAGTTATTTGTTTTTTTTTTTATATATGTGGAATCTATTTTTGATGTCTTTTAGGTAATTTAGTTTGAAAATTTGATTGAAATTAAAAAGACTTTTAGAATTTTGATTTTCTTTATTTATTTGACACTTCGTAATGGTCACGTTATGGCAATCAAAATGCTTATTACATCACAGAGAGCTACAGAATAACTATTTCGGCATTCATGTTACCAGTTTTCTCTCATTGGATGCAAAATGTCTCATTTTCTTAAGTGATTTTTACCTTTAATTCATGTAGGCCCTAGTGTTAGGTTAGGTACTGCTATGATTCTGTATTTTGGTTACATTTTGTGTGCTTGTTTAAGCCTTTTTATTAATGGGCTATTCCCTTCATAGATTTTTCGAGGTCCTGAATCTGATTTGTTTCATTTATTTTTTATATTTTGCATCTTTTTTTTCACTATTGTTTTTCCCTTGGGTGTCATCATTTTGTGTTGCCCTTGTCTTGATGCAACGTCAATTGCCATGATATCTGGCCCAGAAGTTACTTTTTTGATGTCATCTTCTTGCCGCTGCAAGAATCGTTGTGTCAGATGTGTCATTGTCTGAGTCTGTGGATATTGAAAGAAAACGAAACCTTAGTGCTGTATTAGCATTGTTATTTTGATTTCCCAGTTCTTGGCTTTTGGTTTTGTTCTCCTTAAGTCCATTCTTTAATTAGTAGTTTATTAGAAAGAGGTGAGATGATGAAAATTAGGAATCATTTTTTTGGTTTGATTCTCTGCTTGTCTTAAGTTTCCTCTCCTGGTCATCCCCATAAATGTGGTAGCCTTTCCTGTTTTGGTTTTGAACCCTTCAACATTTGACTTACAATTTTGTTTTGCCCTCAGTCTCATTTTGACTTCTGATATTTTTGAATCTCACTATCCCTTTCAATTATGATTTTTCACCTTTTTAATATCTTGCAGTTGATATTTGCTCACAGTATTCCTTGGGCACTCTGCATGTTAACAACAGGTATATGATGGCATGGTGACGATCTAACGTTTGAACAAGCTACATGGGGTTGGACTCTCACTATAATAAAGAAAAGAATCTGCCAGAGAAATCTGTTTCAAAACAACTTGAAAGTACAGTGGGATGCAAAAGTTTGGGCAACCTTGTTAATAGTCATTATTTTCCTGTATAAATCGTTGTTTGTTACGAAAATAAATGTCAGTTAAGTATATCATATAGGAGACACACACAGTGATATTTGAGAAGTGAAATGAAGTTTATTGGATTTACAGAAAGTGTGCAATAATTGTTCAAACAAAATCAGGCAGGTGCATAAATTTGGGCACCACAAAAAGAAATGAAATCAATATTTAGTAGATCCGCCTTTTGCAGAAATTACAGCCTCTAAACGCTTCCTGTAGGTTCCAATGAGAGTCTGGATTGTGGTTGAAGGTATTTTGGACCATTCCTCTTTACAAAACATCTCTAGTTCATTCAGGTTTGATGGCTTCCGAGCATGGACAGCTCTCTTTAACTCACACCACAGATTTTCAATTATATTCAGGTCTGGGGACTGAGATGGCCATTCCAGAATGTTGTACTTGTTCCTCTGCATGAATGCCTTAGTGGATCTTGAGAAGTGTTTCGGGTCGTTGTCTTGTTGAAAGATCTAGCCCGGCGCAGCTTCAGCTTTGTCACTGATTTCTGGACATTGGTCTCCAGAATCTGCTGATACTGAGTGGAATCCATGCGTCCCTCAACTTTGACAAGATTCCAAGTCCCTGCACTGGCCACACAGCCCCACAGCATGATGGAACCACCACCATATTTTACTGTAGGTAGCAGGTGTTTTTCTTGGAATGCTGTGTTCTTTTTCCTCCATGCATAACGCCCCTTGTTATGCCCAAATAACTCAATTTTAGTTTCATCATTTTAGTTTCATCCTTGTGTAAAGTGCGCCGAATGGTTGAACGATGCACAGTAACTCCATCTGCTGCAAGATGATGTTGTAAGTCTTTGGTGCTGGTCTGTGGGTTGACTCTGACTGTTCTCACCATTCGTCGCTTCTGTCTATCCGAAATCTTTCTTGGTCTGCCACTTCGAGCCTTAACTTGAACTGAGCCTGTGGTCTTCCATTTCCTCAATATGTTCCTAACTGTGGAAACAGGCAGCTTAAATCTCTGGGACAGCTTTCTGTATCCTTCCCCTAAACCATGATGGTGAACAATCTTTGTCTTCAGGTCATTTGAGAGTTGTTTTGTGACCCCCATGTTGCTACTCTTCAGAGAAAATTAAAGGAGGAGGGAAACTTACAATTGACCCCCTTAAATACTCTTTCTCATTATAGGATTCACCTGTGTATGTAGGTCAGGGGTCACTGAGCTTACCAAGCCAATTCGAGTTCCAATAATTAGTTCTAAAAGTTTTGGAATCAATTAAATGACAACGGTGCCCAAATTTATGCACCTGCCTGATTTTGTTTGAACAATTATTGCACACTTTCTGTAAATCCAATAAACTTCATTTCACTTCTCAAATATCACTGTGTGTGTCTCCTATATGATATATTTAACTGACATTTTTTATCGTAACAACCAACGATTTATACAGGAAAATAATGACTATTAACAAGGTTGCCCAAACTTTTGCATCCCACTGTAGTTGTTTCAGGAATTGACCAAGTACTGTATATGTTTTACCATTTTTGAGCTTGTTTTACCCTGACAGCCACTTTGCCAATCTGTGATATTTAGCATTTTGATCCTTGCATCTGTCTGACTAAGTCTGTGTCCCCATTCCTGTCTCAGTCAGTTCATTTCAAGGAGAAAATGATCATGATAATTTCCTTAGTTTATCATGGTTGGACATACCCTTTAGTTGAGGTGTTCTCTTTGTTCTTCTACTACTAGATGCTTGCCTTCAACCTGCATTGGTGTTTTTCTTGCCTATTCACCTGTTACTTTTTACACAATACAGTAGTAAATTGTAATAGTAAGGAGACTGAAGGTCAAAGAAGTGGTACATGATACTTACTAGGTGGGACTAGTAGGAACCAATTTATCTGGGCCATACAAAGAAACAAGTACCTTTTATCTCCTTTTCTGTCTTTATTATTGTATTTATTGTCCTGTACACAACCCTGTTTAAAAAAAAAATTGGGATGCCGTGCAAAATGTAAATAAAACCAGAATGTGATGATTTGCAAATCATTTAACCCCATATTTCATTGAAAAGAAATTGATCAAAGACAACATATTAAAATTTGAAACTGTGAAATTGTATTGTATTTTGAAAGTATATGTTCATTTTGAATTTGATGCCAACAACCCATTTCAAAAATGTTGGGACAGGGTCATGTTTACCACCTCTTATTTTAACACCACACTGTAAACTTCAGGACTGAGAAGACCGATTGCTCCACTTTTGAAAGTGAAATGTTGTCGCGTTATAGGATTTCAGCTGCTCAACAGTTCAGAGTCTCCTCTGTTGTATTTTTTTGTTTCACAATGTTCCAACTGTTTTCAATGGGTGACAGCTCCAGACTCTTTTACTACAGAGCCATGCTGTTGTGATATGTACAGAATTTGGTTTGGGATCATCTTGTTGAAATAAGCAAGGGCTTCCCTGAAAATGATATTGCTGTATATGAATGACAGCATATGTTGCTCCAAAACTTATAAATAGCATTCAGCATTAGTGTTGCCTTCCCAGATGTGCAAGATGCCCATGGCTACCCATGCCATGTGAACTAAAGCACCCCATGCCATCACGGATGCTGGCTTCTGAACTGTGTGCCAATAACAATCCAGATGGTCCCGCTCCTCCTTTAGCCCGGAGGACATGGCATTCATGATTTCCAAAAAGAAATTCAAATTTCAAATATGGTTTCTGTTTTGCAAGATAGAGTTTTAACTTGCATTTGTGAATGCAGCGACAAACTGTGTTCACAGACAGTGGTTTTTGGAAGTCTTCCTGAGCCCATGCAGTGAGTTCTACTATAGAATCATGTCTGGTTTTAATGCAGTGCCATCTGAGGGCCTGGAGTTCTTGGCCATTCAGTACTAGCTTTCAGGCTTGTCCTTATGTACAGAAATTTCTTTATATTCTCTAAATCTTTTAATGATATTATGTATCATAGATGATGAAATCCCCAAATTCTTTGTAATTTTACGTTGAGGAACGTTATTCTTAAATTGTTGCACTATTTGCAGTCTTCTGCATAGTGGTGAAGCCCTCCACATCTTTACCTCTTAGAGGGTCTGCCTCTCTGGGATGCGCTTTTTACATCCAATCATGTCACCAATTAACCTAATTACTTGTGAGATATTTTTTTTTAGTGTTTCCAATTTTTTCCAAACATTTACCTAGCGATAAATTCAAAATAAGCTCATTGTTTTAAAAATAAAAAAATCTGGAATTTTGTCTTTGATTTCTTTTCAATGAAATATAGAGTTAAATGATTCACAAATCATCACATTCTGCTATTTATTTTCATTCTACACATCATCACATCTTTTTTAGAAACAGGGTTAATACGATTTCTCAGTTTTAACAATTGGATATGTTGTCTTTGTTCCGGTGACGTGCGGTGAGGTTCATGGCTGGTGAGGCACTGATGCCTTCAGAGTCAGATTTACAAATATATGAACCCAAAAGAGTAGCTGATTCACTATTCACTTGGCAGCATGCACACTGACTACTGGTTATGATTCATATCTCATCAGCATACTTTACACACACATAGGTTAAGTACATATTCGGCTAAGAAAGAGCGTTACATTTATAGTGGCGAGAGTGTGGAGAGAGCGCATTTGCTCTGCACCCTGAATGTGTTATAAATTTGCTGTTGCAATTCTACAATTCATATTCATTCAGTATAAATGAAAGTATAGAGTCGTGTACAAAAAAAAAACGGATTTCAATTTTTAAAAGCTTTTAATTCTGATGCTTTAATCAATTTTAATACAGACTGTTCAACAAAAGAATAACAACAAAAACAAAAGAATATTTTATTTAAGGTCAAAATTTAGTTTTTAAATATTGGATTCCTTTTTTCTAAGTCTGATCCCATTTTTTTTATAAAACTGAAAACCATTTATGGTCTTACCTTTATTTGTAAATCTCTGTCACTTTCTTGTAAAAGTCCTCCTTGTTTTCATTTAGTTTTAAAAATCTTAATCTTCCAG
Organism: Polypterus bichir lapradei; assembly: GCA_026402145.1. Taxonomy (NCBI): domain Eukaryota; kingdom Metazoa; phylum Chordata; class Cladistia; order Polypteriformes; family Polypteridae; genus Polypterus; species Polypterus bichir. The sequence goes on along the minus strand of JANRMT010062803.1, from coordinate 19,499 downwards.
TTTGGCAGTCAGTCAGAACAAAAACTAAAAATAAACGGACCGCTGCAGTGCACTTGACTTTCCGATATCGCTAACTTATTGGCGCCCAGAGCCTCTGAGTAGAAGAACAGCAGCAACGAGCGTCTGTTGGGCTCACATCGGCCCCCTTCGGTATGGCACAGTACTGTCTGCCTCACCTTGTGCTTTTTCAAGGCGGTTTTATGTCCGATCAGCAAGACTAAATATGTCAGACACATTCATTAAAGATATTAGCCAGACTGTGAAAAGTCAGGGAGTATAATAAACGTGTCTGAAAACATTATATTGGCGACATACAGACAGACAGCAACAGGCATGCGCCAATTGCATGCATCAGCCCAGTGCCGCACGTCGCGTTTCTCCCCTGTATGTGAACAGGAAATGCGCCAGTTCAGCTATTTTGACTATAAAAATTATCAAAAATGATTGCAATCATGCAGAAAACAAATTTATAGCACAGTGGACAAATTTATTTTATGTTGTTATTATTAGTTTATTACTTTTCATGATGACTGCCTCCCCTGACCGCACGTCCCTGCTTTGTTCTGTTTTCAGTTAAATATGGGCTTAAATGATTTGTAAATCATAACATTCTTCTTTATTTATATATTGCACAGCGTCAAAACTTTTTTTAGAAAAGGGGGTGTACATATAATAGAAAACTTCAAACATAACTGCTTTGCACCTTAAGCAAAATTAAACCCCACTGCTCACTAGAACACTGCTGACTGACATCACTATGGTCGCACCTTCCTATCTGCCTTTTCAAAACCCTACAAAAAAACACCACCCAGAAGAACTGAGGGGCAGTGTACTTATAGATGTGGCAAGTGAGAATCCAAGGGCTCCTCTAAAATCAGTCTCACAACATTGCTTGGGAGCTCAGTCAGAATATTAGATCATGCTGCATCCTTTCACCTCCTGAAAAGAATAAAAAATAAAATAACCTGGACAGCTTCCATACTTTTTGCCAGCCTTGCAAAGCCTTTCTTTTGACATGCAGTCCAATAGTGGGAGTAGCTTGGCTGCTGCTTCTTCTTCCCTTCAATTTATAACTTTGTTTCCCAAACATACTGTTTTTCTGTGGCCTGCTTTGCCTGGCCATGGAGCTCTGGTGGCTGTGTGCAAATCCAGTTTTAAGTAATCTGCTAGTAAGTAACTATTTATCACACTTGATGGTAGCTGACGGCAGTACAAAATGCTCCTGGGGTGGGAGTCAGATTCTTATGTCATTAGGTGACACTGTCTCCTGGTGTCCCCTATGGACATTACTAATCCTCAATTACACCTAAAGGACTGTAGTCCAGTTTATAATTGCATATCAGATACATGTCTTATAGTACATACCAGCTAGCCAGAATAGCCATTTTCACCAGTTTTTAGTCACCCAGCCAAGACGCTGGGCATTTGGGCATTTCTCTGGCCTAAAACACACTTCTGCACCACGTGGAATAAATGAAAAGAAATTCTTCTTACTTCCTGACTTTTATAGACTTTTATTTCTGTGATCATTCATCATAATTTTTTAGATGTTCGCCCCTGAGAGAACATAAAACCCTGAAGACATAAGTCATTTTTCCTGAAATTGTCAAATATATCCAGTACAGTAGGTTGGAAACTAGTGATATGAACCTGACTATCTAGAAATAACACCTCTGTCATTCAGGCCAAACCAATCTGTTAGATGACATTAAAGCTCATGATTAGCACTCAAATGCCTATGAAAGTTTGAAAAGATCTAACCTAACACAATGGGCTATTAGCATTTCTGGAGGTGACACTTGACTGCAGAGAACATCACTCTACTGTACACCTAAGCCAGATTTGCTGCTGAATGTGTATAGATTTCATTCCATCAACCCAGCACCATCATTAGGGCAAAATGGTAGCAGCAGTAGAATTGCAGAGCTCTGCAGTATACCAGCCAGGCTTATAAGTTATTATAATTAAGATTTCTTTACATCTCAACCAAGCCAACTAGCTTGAATGAAAAAGCTAAAAGTAAGAGACAAATGGCTCTGTAATAGCTACGGTGCATCTCACACAACGTCACGCCTGAGGAGAAAGTGGCAATGAAATTGGTGTCCACCTACGTTGTTCTGCTGAAGCATTTGGCTTATAAACGAAAAAGTGACTGCTGCAAAAAGCAAAATCTGGAGGTTCCATCTGGACTTCCACCATCGCTAACAAGAAGTATTATTATCCATCCTTATTCTTAACCTGATTATCCCAATTTGGTATCTTCAGGAGTTAAAACCCATCTAACAGAATCAGAACAGGAGAAGAGCATCAGTCCATCTTAAGACATTTATTTTGATTATTATTATGATGATAGTTATTATTTTTATTAGTAGCTATAATAGTGGTAATAATGGTAGCAGTTGCAGAAGAAGCAGTGTTATAGCACTCTAATCAGCTCAGTCCAATTCAGGACCATGGGTATCAGGAGCCTATTCCAGCAGCATTGTACAAAGGGCAGGAACAAATGACAGACAGGCCACTAGTCCATTGTAGTGCCCATTCAATCTCACACCCACACCCACACATTCCATTCAAAAACAGAAAGAATGTGCAAAGAATGCACAGGTAAAAACAGGGAATTGGATCCATGAGGCAGCAATGCTAGGCACTGTGTCAGCAAACATGCTGCTTTTATTATTATTATTATTATTAATATTAATACTACTAATAAAGTATTAATAATATTTGCTGACCATTGTTGTAATTAATATACACATTGCAGGAGAAAATCAAAAACACCATCAGCAGTTTGGGCGTTAGGCGACACTCCGTTTAAAGTAACAACAAAAAGTCAACTCAAAATTATATATCGAGCACATCTGTCTCACCAAAAACTGTCCAAAATGTTTCCAGGGCAAGATCCAACCTGCGCACGCTGCAATCAAGTCCCAGCCTCATTGGGTCACATGTTTTGAAACAGCACCAAATTAACATCATTTTGGACCAAAATTTTTAAGTGCCTTTCAGACAGCCTTGGTATCACAATCCCTCCTAAGCCATTAACAGCTGTGTTTGGTGTTCTTCCAGATGGGTGTAAAATGGAGAAGGACAAACAAACTGTGATTGCATTCACTACACTTTTGGCATGCAGACTTATCTTGCTCAACTAGAAGAATCCTAACTCTCCTCTTTTAAGTCAGTGGGAAACCGATGTGTTATACTATTTGAAATTGGAAAAAATCAGATATTCAGTTAGAGGATCTGTACAGAATTTTTTCAAAACCTGGCAGGATCTAATCAATAATATTTTGGAATAAGCTCTTAAAGCACCGAGGAAGCAATTATCTCCGCATTTCTTTTTCTTCTCCATTCATCTCTATTGGCCTATTAAACTCATCAATTTAGGTATGCTTAGAAACCTTAAGTTTTACCCTGTTGGCCATGCTCTCTCTCTCTCAGGGGTGGGGGTCGACTAGTTTTCAATCCTATTTTTTTGTAAAAATTGATCGATTTGTATGGAATAATTACAATAAAATTAATAAAATTAAAAAAAAAAATTAGCCCACACAAGCACTTAATGAAACGAATTAACCAACGGCCTGCTCTTTAAGTTTCTTGAAATTCTGCTTGTCTACCAAATACAGTATCCTCAACGAGAGCAGGGTCCACAATGACTGCTGACTTCAGGTTACTTCTTTCTTATATAGTTCCAGGGACAGAAGTGGTGGGGTCGGAGTCGTTGGGTCGGAAGTCACATATCACCTGAAAGTCCTCCTCCTGTCTGATGGAAACAAGAGTGGGTTAGTTAAGAACGATGTAATACAGTTATCCCTGTATCTTCTATTTCAGAGCTAGACAGCCTCTCCCACAGCCTGTGTGTGTGGCAATGTATATATAAATTATCAGGCTTGCTTAATGCAACTGAAGGTCTTGGGTTATTATTATTATTAATATTATTATTACTACCCAGGGTATCTGTCGATGACAGGTAATAGCAAATCTTTTAAAATTATTCTCTCTTGCCTACATGTACTTTCATTGCCTTTCCTCTGTATTTATGTATGTTTGAGCTTCTCTTCACTAGTGCTCACCTTTCTCAGACATGTACCCATAAAGCCTGCTTCTCAGACTCTTGTCATTATTTTCAAGATGCCTTTCTTGCCTCCTGCCTAGTTTTATACTTTCTGTCTTTTGAAGGTGACTCTCTCAGTGTGTACCTATGCTCCTTATGCGTCTCACACTTGCACTTCCTCTTTCGTTGCATCATCGAAGCCAAACTGACCAATCACACCAAAACCAAACTGACCAATCAGATTGCTCTGAGAGAGTGGACACTCTGACTATTATTTTTATTATTAATGTGATTCCAACAAAGAGTTTTGGCCACTACAGTCTCTTCAGAATCGCAATACTTATAATCGAGTTTTCTAAACAATGTCAATAAAATGCAACTAAAAATGCCAAATGTTTTACATTTGGTACTGCTTGTGCTAGTTAGGAACTCCTTCAACAATGAGAATAAAGCTACAAATGAACTTCAAACAAATATTTAAAAAAACAATTGAAAAGCAAGATTAATCATAGCCAACTTATATATATTTGGTTGATGTAACCTGCATTTGGTTTGTTACCCTGTGGCCATTCAGCATTGCACTGTGCATGATGATGTTCTATTTGTTGTAATCTGTTGGTTATGCTGTCTCAGCCATGCTGAATTTGTTTTGAATCAAAAATAATGTGTGCTTTATTTGCACTGTAATCATACTCCCCCCCCCCCCCAACTGTAAAATCCAGTGCCCCTCTTACTAAATTTATCCCGGGACCAAACTTGCTTCATGCTTACAGTATTATAACTTTCACATCCATCAATAGATAGAGAGTGGATGTCAAAAAGTCCTCTTTGCAACATATTTTTATTTTACTAATTCATTTTTTAATTTTATTAATTTTCTTACTGATTATGTCTCCCGGCTGGCCTGGGAACACCTCGGGATTCCCCCTGAAGGGCTAGAAGAAGTGGCCAGGGAGGGGGAAGTCTGGGCATCTCTGCTCAAGCTGCTGCCCCTGTGACCCGATCTCGGATAAGCGGAAGAGGATGGATGAATTTTATGACTACGTATATTGCATATTGGTAATGGTGCAGTGGTAGTGCTGCTTCCTTGCAGTAAGGAGACAGAGTTCGTGTCCCGGGTCCTCCCTGCATGGAGTTTCCATGTTGTCAGCATGAGTTTCCTCCCACAGTCCAAAGACATGAAGGTTAGGTGGATTGGTGATACTAAATTGGCCCTAGTTGGTGTGTGTGTGTGTGTTCAGCCTTCAATGGACTGGCACCTTGTTAAGGGTTTGTTCCTGCTTTGGGCACTATGGGATTGGCTTCAGGACTTCATGCGAACCTGTTCAGGACTAAGTGGGTTATTAAATTATTGAAATTTGAAATTTAGATACTTTTTGCAGGTTTTTAAATAATAATGTAGTCAAATAACAAAGTATGTTGAAGTCTGATTGAGAGTAAGAAGGCAAACCCAGTGCTTAAATTTTATCTCTTACTATTTCAAAATACAGATTATTATTATTATTATTATTATTATTATTATTATTATTATTATTATTATTA
>JANRMT010062803.1:0-13896 GCA_026402145.1 Polypterus bichir lapradei | reverse complement strand
TATTATTATTATTATTATTATTATTATTATTATTATTATTATTATTAAGTAATTTTTTAGCAACTATCTTCCTTCAGTTTGCTTTGCAGATACCATTTAAAAACAGCAGATTGCGTACAACTTTTCAAAAAGGACTGCAATGCCCCAGACCAGCTTTGGCCAGCTGGACTTACTGGTTGAATACAGCCAAGGGTTTATGGGTGATCAGTGGGCATAATGAATGCCATAGTGCCAACCTGCGAACAAGACTCAATTATTCAAACTTCACAAAGAAAGTGACCAAGCTTGAAATGAACTTCTGAGTGTGCTAGTCATGAATCAGCACTGGGGTTGCGCCCTTTATATTTCTAAACTGCTGCAATGTTCTTGAAGGTGAAACACCACACCCTGAGTCAGCCAGTTGGGTCTTGTTGGCTCATCCCTTTTCACACATGTAAGCTGCAAAAATGAAATAGGATGCCCAAATCCCAAAAAAGTCAATTGATGTATTGATTACCTACAGAAAGACTAATTGCTGACAGAATCAAAGATACACAGACTCAGATCACATGCAGATTTGTTTCTTCTTTAAATTGTTCACCTTGTTGACTTTTGAACAACAGACATCAGAATCAAGCAACACTTAGCAAATGATGATTTTTTTTTAGAAAATGTCTTCAAAGCGGAAGGCAGCCAGTCAGTGTAAGTCACTGTTCATCCAATACTTTCTTCTAAATGAGAACTGTTGAACAGTAATCCCTGCTCACTCTTTAAGATAAAAAAGACATTTCACATCTCCGGGCTTTACTGCTGCTCTGTTTTTTCATCCATCTACAGTATGTGTTATTAGACCCACTTAATGAATTTTAGGTTCACGTAAGTGAAAGCCTATCCTGGTGGCATTAAGTTCATGGCAGGAACCAATCCCAGATGAGGCACAGAGACACTCATGGAGTGACTCACACTGGGCCAGTTCAACGATGCCAGTTAACCTAAGATGGACATCTTTGGGATGTTGAAGGAAACCACAGAAAATGGACAACAGCAAAGACATAAAAATAAAAAAAATCATACAAACTCCATGCAGAGTCCACTCCAGGCAGAGTTTTAACACCAGAGCTTTGAGGGAAGAGCGCTAAGTATTGTGCCACTGAGCTGCCTATTCTAATTTTTGCATATTAAAAATCCCTCATACTGTAAATGTGATTGATATGGAGGATGTGTTGAATGGCACATCTACTTGAACAATCAAATGAAAAAATAAAACGAAATGTTGTATATAAATAAGACAAGCAGGTTTTTTGTCATGATTGGTCTCTTTTTTAATTCTCTGCTGTTATTTCTTAGCCTCTGAAATTCACAAGTTGCATTCATTCATTTTTTGTTTTGATGCATGTTTGGATATGTTTCAGTTTGAGTTCTATCTCCAGTGACACCATATTGATTTTGTATGAAAACGTTGTTGTGCAGTCGCTAGGCTGTTTCACTGGCTAACGACTGTAGGAGTGTGTTATGTTATGTTCCAGCTGCAATGGGATTAGGTTTCATGTCTTGCTTTCCAAATCATCTGAGTTTACAGGTATTTTCAAAGACCTTTATGATCAATTTATTATATTAATCTGATCTTGTGCCTTTGGCTCTATTTTGTTACCTGACTTTGATTCTCGTATCATTTTGGTTTAATGAATTATCCTCTTTTCTACCTTTAGATCCTGTCGCTACATATTTTTATATTTTATTTTTGTCTCACATTTTGGGTTCTGTTTCATTTTCACTTCCTTGCTTTTCTGACTCCTTATCTCCTGATCCTTAATTAAAGCCTATTTATGGCTGCTCATTGAAGATTTAGTATTTTAACTTTCATGGGAGCAGCCAGGAAGAACAACCTAGTGGCTAGGCTTTCAACTACAGAGGTGTCATTTTGGTATTTGTCACTATGTAACTATAAGCAGGCATGTGACAGCTCTTCACGTTACTTTTGATCCTATGTTCCTAGTGAAGTTTCATCACAGCAACGAGCCAAGCTGGACAAATCAGGCCTTCATTTCCTTTGGAACTTTTTCCAGCTTCTCATAGAGAATTCCCAGACACATTCTCCAGGCCAGTTTAGACAAATAATTCCTCTAGTGTGTCTTGTACCAGTGGTCTAAGCCTGGGACCTCCCCAGCTGAGGTATCCTAACTACATGCCCATAACATCTTTAAATGGTTCCTCAAGCAGTAGTTTTATTATAAGATCCCACAGTATTATAGGGCACCACCATTTATGACAGAAAGTTTGCCAAGCAGTCCAGCATAGGAAGATCATTTGGGTCTCTTGTACTCATGATCTCAATCTTTTGGTTGCTACTCGTGCCATGTAACCAAAAGTGGTGAAAGGAATGTAAACCAACTTTTTAGTCAAAAGCTTTGTCTGAGCACTGTGGAAAACTGGCCTCGACACACACAGACTCACAAGTTCCAAAACACACATTTTATTTTCTCTCCTCCAGCCTTTTCACAACACAGTGCACAATCACCTCTTTTAGATTCAGCCTTGTCTTTCTTTCCCTTTCTCCTTCTCCTCTGCTGCCACCTCCACTCCTCTCCTGTAAGCTCCATCCTCTGCCTCCCAACTCTGGCTTCTCGAATGGAATGAGGTGGCCACTTTTATAGTTCACCCGGATGTGCTCCAGGTGCTCTCTGATGACCTTAATGTAGCACTTCCTGGTGTGGCGGAAGTGCTGCAATCCATGGCTCCGTAACCATCCGGGCACCCCCTGGCAGTGGCCACGGTCCCCAACAGGGTTGATCTTCTAAGCTCCGTTCCCATGGCCCCAATGCAAACCTGTGCCCCAGGGGAGGTATTGTCCCTCTCCCAGTCCTTCCATCCTCCAGGCATCTCAGCAGGGCAGGAGCCCCCGTCATCTGGCACAGCACTTAGACTCTTCACCACCTCAGTCCACTACTATGTCCAAAATACAGGTACCCCAACCTGATTTCTGAACAAAACCTTGAGTTACTTAAACTCCTCCACTTGGGGCAGCTAACATCTCAACTATAAGTCACTCAGCTACCAAACAAGACCATGACCTTAGATATGGACTCTCTTCCTGTCTGTTTCAAACTCAGATATGACATTATTTCTGAAAAATGACAAAATTTGTCAGGTGTTGCTCAGATTAGTGCCACACATATCCAGAGTCCTGTGTTCAAATGTTCTTTATGCACCTGTAGGGGTTCTTCCATGAGGCTGTGTTTCATCTCCTCCTAAATTCTAATGATTCTAAATTGGTCAATAGGGTGTTTGTCTAAGTGGGCTGGTGGGATTAACTCGAATCCATTGCTATCAGAACAGGCTCCAGTCCTCCACCATTCCAGATTTTATCAAGCAGTTCTGATAATGTTATACTGTGTGCTTATTTAGACCCCACATATTCCAATCTAGGATCACTGGACAATAGTATTATGCAGATATGGAGTCCATTCATGAATTTTCTCAATCTGCTTAGTACATGAGCCCTCTATGGTACACTAACACCCAACCTCACACTTTTTAAATACACTTTTGACCTAAAATACATGTAGAGTATAGTAAGAAAATCCACAGGGGAATGTTCAGACTTCACAAAGACCAGGATTCAAACCTGGGTCTCTAGGGCAGTAGGCAACTGTGCTACGCACAACTCTTTGTTCTTGTGGTAATACCAAGAAGACCAAAGAGAATGCCACAGGTGAGGGAGGTGAGGTGTAGACAAATATCTGAATATCCTTCAGTAGTACCCCCTTTGAATCCTACTCCCACATTTATTAAAGTACCACTTTTTTTTTCCAAACATCTCATCTTTAATATCATTCTGGTCCACTCAGCCCCTCAGCATTTAGCTGCATAGGCTGTAAGAGAAGAATGCTGAGAACATCAGCTGGCTGACTAATGAGAAAGACAAACAGCATATCAAAATGCACTGCTGAATTTAGACATCAACAAGACTTGGGATTACTCTTAGCATCCAAAAATAAAAATATCATTATTTGTGTTATTATGCTCCTCCCTGCCTGCCATTCTGTCCAGAAGGCAGTGGTACTCATTTGGGTGAGGCGTATGGAGGACTGCACCCTGCCCCCCAAGCCTTCAAGAGCCGCATTGGATTTCTTGCGGACAGTGCTAAACAAGTTGTTTTTGACTAAAGCCACTAATCTGTTTTTCTAAATCCACTCATGATGGCAATTAGATTAAAAGTTCAAAATGTAATTACTGCTAATAGCAGCCTAACTGGCAAGGGACCATGCAAACTTTTGGTGCTGTTGTGTTTACATTTCTGCTTTTTATTTATTAACATTGGCACAATGTGGAATGGAAACCTTTTTAACTTTAAGTATTTTTAGGCTGTCTTTCTTATCATTAAAGCTAATGTCAGGGTCAGACTGGAGTTAACTAAGGGATTGACCTTATGATGTTAAGTCTGTGGAACTTAATGTCAGACTGAAAATCTAATTAGGGAATTCAGATATCACTAAATGAAACCAATACACTTACAGCTTCATCAATACATTCATCCCTCTCTTTTTTTCCTCACAATTTTCCTTCTAAAATGTAGAAGAAAGCAAAAAAAGGTAGCACAGTGGTTAGAAGTGCTGTCTGAATGATCCCACATCCTAAGGACTTTGTACATTTGTGTCTTTGTTCATTTTCCTTTGGGTACTCTGGTTTCCTTTCCTTGTCCCCAAAGATTTGCCGGTTCGTTTAAACAGCAACACTAAATCATACCAATAAGGATGAGAGTGTTTGTGTCCTTTGATTCAGTGTATATTTTCCTATTTTACTTGTTGCTTGTCATGGCAAAACTGATTCATAATCCGAGTTTGCCAAATGCTTGAAGAGCTGCGTGTGTAAGCCGCTGGTGCATCAGGTCACTTCCCCTGCCATCTGAGTTAAGTTAGTTAAAAAAATGCAAAAATTTACTTGGATAGAAATTATTGTAAGAGGGTTGAAATTTAAGTAATCAATGTAAACCTCAGTGTTAATATTTGCAGTACACTGTGCAATGAGTATTTCTCTGTTATATTTAATTTGGTATGGGATGTGTAAAATCAGTGCTAATGTTTGTGATGTGCCATTGGTTGGAATGACAAATTCAATGCAGTTTATTAGTAAAAATGTTTGTGATGTGCCATCTTTTGGAATGACAGAGCCATAGCAACTGTACAGGTACACAGATAGACACACAGACACTTACCTTTTTCTAAGGTGAATCAGTCTGTAAGCAGACTGAATCAATAGGTACTCAGTATTTGCAACCTCATTGGCTGCATTATCTGTATATTATTATGATTGAGTTTTTTTTCTAATGCAGTTAATTGATCAGCAACGTTTTAGGTCTGCTTTCCATCATGGTCCGAAGCAGAATTTTTACCTTGAGACTTTGAAAGTGGGGTGGCACAATGGCGCAGTGGTAGTGCTGCTGCCCCGCAGTTAGGAGACCTGGGTTCATTTCCTGGGTCTTCCTTGCATGGAGCTTGCATGTTCTCCCCATGTCTGCGTGGGTTTCCTCCAGGTACTCCGGTTTCCTCCCACAGTCCAAAGGCATGCATTGGTGATTCTAAATTGTCCCTAGTGTGTGCTGTGTGTGTGCGCCCTGTGGTGGGCTGGCGCCCTGCCCGGGATTTGTTTCCTGCCTTGCTAGGATTGGCTCCAGCAGACCCCCGTGACCCAGTAGTTAGGATATAGCAGGTTGGGTGATGGATGGATGGACTTTGAAAGTGACCTTAACTCTCCTTCACATATGTCTTTCAAAAATGTTATGCTTATAAAATTTAAACTCCAGTTAGACACTGTAATCACCCAAGTAACTTCACAAAGTCCCAAGGAGTATTTGGAAAGCCAACCTGGCAACCTTGTTTAATTTGTGTACTCAAATAAACAAGTTTATGATGACACTGCATAAATGTGTAAAAAGAAAAAAGCACCATCTCTGGCTTACACTCACAAAGCAATCTCTTTAATGCAGCTTGTCTAAGAGCAGGTCAGTAATTGGGAGCTCTGTCCTCATAGACTCGAGTCTGAGAAACGAGACCTCTTTCTGTGGTTGATCGACTTTTATAGCGCCAGGATCGAAAGGGGCGGGGTCTCTCTTGCATACATCATGTGGCCTTATCCAGTACCTTCTCAGAACTACAGGAGGAAGACACAGAACAGTTTGTGACAGTGCCCCATTGTGTCCCAAAGTGATATTACCTGCTTGGTCTGAGCTCTGAAGATGATAATCAAGCATCAGGCATGACAGCACACATAACCATCCATAACACACAACTAACAACAGCGCATCAGTTGATGCCATTTGTACATCAAAAGTTAAGTTGGGGTCTTTGAGCCACAACATGACAGTTTCAGCTCTATTTTTTTTTAACTGCATGACATTGTAAAGTGCTGTAAAAAGCATGGATTTGATCTAGTCTACTAATTCATTTCAATACCTTATTTTATCGATGTTCTCTTTGGATATGACTCACTGAAACAAACAAAAAACAAGTATGGTGTATTATAGTAACTATAAAAATGTAAAATGCTCCAACTTTCAAATCAGTTGACTAAGTCCTCAAATACTCCTGAATGTTACACCACGTGCACATTTTCTAAACTTATTTATGTTTCATATCAATAGATATATACAGAAGACAATCAACACTAGATAAGTGTTATCAAAAATCATGACGTAGTTTTTCATTACTAGAAAATTATCTGTCACTGTAGAAAGAATATTGTCCTGCATTGTTCCAAAAAGTCTGACTAATTTTGTACTTTGGTCCGTATCATATATATGAAGATGTGCATTTACTTTATGTTAGTTTGCTGTCAGGAACCATAATTACCTCTTTTGACTTCCTCTGAATTTTCCATTGCCATCTTCCATATTCTGTAATTTGAACTGATTACATTGCCATTGCCTTTTAAGAAATCAGAACCCTTGCTGTTTTCATCTATAGTGCATTGTCCTTTGCTACTTTGCATGTCTGATTTGCTCCTGCACATTTATTTAGTTGGAAATTTAAAATGAACACACTAATCTATGTCATTAGTATTCAGTAAATTGCTCTGTTGCTACATGCATTATCATGATAAGCATGTTATCCATTATGCAAGTAAAACGAAATGTCTAACACAATCCATGCCTTAAAAAGTATTATTACGTTGTATAATAGGATGTGTACGAGGATGTGACAGTTTTTGAAAGGATAGTATGAATGGTTAGATTCAGTTAGACAAAAATAACACAGTTTGCTTACCTTGTCATATTTCTGGTCTGAAATGTTTAGTGCTACTGAATGACATTGTAGTGCACACTGCTCTACAGCACTTTCAGTATTTTCAGGCATTAATAAAGTTCTCACTTTTTGATATTGTTTCAAGAAGTTATTCTTCTTTTGTTAATAGCCAGTTTTCTTAGCACCTCTGTTACAGATTTGGACAACAATGGTCATGCTGTAAAGCACCAAACAGTGCCTTAGCACCTTAAATAACCCATCCTATTCAACTCAAAATTGGTTACATCTTCATACCACCCCCCATTTTATACATATAATAGAATATCTATACAGACAGAGTATACTGCTTGTATACAGTAGCCTGCATATCATGGACTACACACTAACATGACCTTTGTGACACACCTGTCCATTGTGATAAATGCTGCATCGACTTATGAGGTCTTCTTTCCATAAAATTCACACAATGTCGGTATCAATCCCTGGGGAATGAACCAAAGCATTTCTTGGTAAATTGCTCCCAGAAACAGTACTACATCACATCTCCAATAATTGCTGAATTGTGCATTTCACAGGAGCACTCTCAACGAGATATTGTTCCAGGAATCCCTCACGTGTCAGCTTAAAGGAGCCAGTGCGAATGTACAGCTGTGCAATCAGAATACACTGGCACGGGAAACACACACGTAACAGAAATCACAAAATGTAAATAAATAAATAAATAAGGAACTTCCTCCTAGCTTCAGCCTGCTGTTAAAACCAGGACCTTTCTGTCTAATGGGGTGACATTTTTGTGCGCTACATGTGTCTGTTTCCTATGCGGTAGATATCTCTATGTGAATTAGGTCTGTTGGTTACTTTTAAAATACCTGGGACGAGATTAATTTAAATAAATGCAAATACCGTTTCCAATAATTGTGAAAAAGACTAATGGTTGAGGTCTCATTGTGAATACCTCTTGGGGATGGCATAGATACGGACATTTAGAGCAAGACATGGTTTTTGGCACAATGCAGTTTAAATCATTAGAGTCTGGCAGAAAACTTGCAATCCCATCAGTGCGCTAAGTATCAGAAGTAATGTGTTTGTCAGTTAAAGTGCTGAAGAAATAAGGAACAAACGGATTCCATTTTTTTCATTCAGTTGGCTTTCCCTGCTGTGAAGCAGAAGCCACATGCCACAGTGCCCTGCTGGTGTGATGTCTGTACTTTTCAGGACACTGTTCCTACTGCTTATCTTGGCTCCCTATGATTTTTTTCTTCATTTTAATTTTCTTTTTGACAATTTTATTTGATAAGGCCTTTGGATGGTACTTGATATTTTTTCTTTTGCCTGCGCAATTAGTTGAAATCTTATTAGCTATCCAAACAGGAAATTAGAGGTTAGTGTGTAGAATCCTCTATTTATTGGTTACATTAGTAAGAGAGAAAAGGAGCTTTTAAGAAGGAAAATTTGCACATCACTGCAGCATTACAATCATTACAAAATTCTGGAAAGAAGATATGAAACCTTACTGGAATTTACACATGAGGTTTAACTCTTTTAGGGCTGATTATTTTTTTTTTCTTTTATCCCAGGGCTGAATATTTTTGCAAAAAACTCAGATTTCTAAAAAGCACGCAAAGCAATAGTTTCACACATCAATCAACAAAAAATTTTTATTTATGGCAAATGCCACTGTGTTATAAGTTGTATGAGCCTCAATACTATGTGATGTCACATACATATTACATACCTCTTACGTGGTATAGCTCAGCATGGGAATCAAAACATTGCTTGGCATACCTGTTTGTCTCGTCAGACATTAGCTGAAAGGCAGTCTTAGGAAAGAATAGCCTGAAGTAGTCTAGAGGCTGGTAATCCATTGAGTCCACCAGCAAGCCGTGCCGTCTTCTGAAATAAGGTAGCCAGCTTGCCTCCCACGGATCGATGCCTTGGTATTCCTCCCAGGCAAACCCTGCAGGAGGTGCATCAGCTACACAAACGTGCTTGGCTGGGGAGTGATCAACTGGGGTCGAAAGAGGTGATGCTGGTTCCTCACTCTCCTGTTCAATCTCCGGATCACTTACATCAAAGTCAGAGTCCGAAAAGTAAGAGTCTCACTCTACGATACTACACAAAATGTTATCCACTGAGTATTTGGCATTGTGCATTCTCTTTGCTCCTTCACCAGATGTTGATGCCATTTTTGCTGTTGTTTGCTCTTTGCTACTCATGCACAAGCAGGGATTATTCATCAAGTCAGTGAGTCTAACATTCCTTCTAGCAAAGAGAGTTTACCTATAATGTAATGGCGAGTTTTGTTGACATTTACAACTCTACTCCTGAATGTCGACTCTTGTTGATATCTGCCCTAAGAAAGTTAGCTAAAGGATGGGATAGTAGCAGTAGCACAATGTGTAACATGTAATCTATATGTAATCTATATCTATATATATATATATATATATATATATATAAAAGATAGATAGATAGATAGATATGAGGTGAGACACAAAAATAACCAGATAAAAAAAAGCATTGTCACCTTCTATATACTCCCCCTCCATACGTATTGTATCTTCCATTGATTGAAACCGTGCTGGAAGTCTTCTTACTTGAGCCTCTTCAACAGGCTTGCCATTTCTGTCTTCACTTTATTCATTGAAGAAAAATGTGTTCCCTTCAGGTCACTTTTGATTTTCAGGAACAAGTAAAAATCACAGGGAGCTAAATCAGGCGAATAGGGACGATGATCGAGTACAGGAATGTTTTTGTTAGTCAAAAACTGTTTTATGGAAAAAGCAGTACGATCATTTCGAACAATCTGATTCACCATTTTGATGTTTTCATCCGTCCGAGATGAGCGTGGGTGACCTGGGTGTTGAACGTCTTCCACATTTTCTTGTCCTTCCTTATATATATATATATATATTTGTAGGTTTTTCCTCCAAAACCAGTACTCTCAACAACAAATCTCCTCTTCCCTTCCTACAGGCAAGCCTTGTCCTCTACCTCCTGTCTCCAACTCACATTGATGAGGTCAAACAGCTTCTTTTATGTTGGACTTGAGAGTACTTCCAGTGTTACAGCGCTGAATGTTGTAAACACCTACGAGTCACGTGGAAGCCCCACATAACAGGGAGTTGTTTTCCCTGCATTGACCACTAGGACTATGAATCCTATGGATTTTCTTAGGTGTCTATAATAGGGACATACCAGAGAAGCACTGCCATATATTTATATATTTTATTGGGGAAGGTACTGTTCTTGACATACATCTGCCACCCCCCCACCAGTCCATCAATTATTATCTTCTGTGTAGGCCAGGAAACGCCCTTCATCCCAGTCATGGTGGCACTCCCTCCTGCAGACCGCTTATAATATATGTTGTGGTCATCCAAGTAATATAAGGTCTCAACAACAGGAGAATTTTGGGGTGCCAACATGTCCTTCCCTATTTACTTGCAGTTCCAAACAAAAACAATGCACAGTGGCGAAAGGAGTCAAGCAAAAAATAGTGGGCATATATAAAGAGTGGCTGCTTATTAATCGGCTCTGCTGTGGGGGCAACTGAAATGGAGCTGTTTCGTTTAGGTAGGCTCCCTATTAAGTGACGCCTCCTTCCGGAAGGTCATCCTTTTGTAGACCAGAGACCGGATGAGGTGGAGTCAGTTGCTGTCATTGGGCGGTTTCCCAGTTTTGTACAGGATGAAAACGAGAAGGCAGTTAGCAGCAGCACGCTTTCTCGACCTGGAGTGGTATCACATATTTGGGGAGAGCTTGGATGGTGGTCCTCAGGCAGGTATGCATGACATGATATTTATATATATATATATATATATACTGGAAATTATAGATACACAAATGAAGTGTTGGGGTCCATATTGAATATCCCATTTAATGGCCACTTGCCAAAAAATAAAAATCAATATCAAAATACAAGGTGTGAATTCAGTGTGAATTGCAGGAACACTCATTATCTTAAGGTGAATAAAATTTTTCTGACAAGGAAGCTCTCTCTAGCAAAGGCTAGTTCTAAATCGAACACTGACTTCCTGTTTAACGGTCAATTAATGAGCAATTGTGATGGAAGAGGCCGAACTTCAGTAAAAAGAGGGAAAGGCAGTCAATGACTGTGTCAAACCCCAGTTCTTCCCTCTCTTACGTACCTGTGGAGAGCCGATGAAACACCCCCTGACCATGCAAGGCTGAGAATATATATAGTATAT
Organism: Polypterus bichir lapradei; assembly: GCA_026402145.1. Taxonomy (NCBI): domain Eukaryota; kingdom Metazoa; phylum Chordata; class Cladistia; order Polypteriformes; family Polypteridae; genus Polypterus; species Polypterus bichir. Next base: position 2,465 of record JANRMT010062803.1, on the reverse strand, counting down.
ACATAGCATATACTACATATGTATGTATACTAGTGTGAACATGACAAGAGTTTTTATCACAATATGTGCAGTCGAATTTTGCTAAACAATGTCAAAAATATTGCCATAAAGTGAACTCAAAATATAATACCAGTTGCACCAGTTAAGAATAAAATTACAAATTAACTCACAAGTATAGATAAAGCAAACAAAAAGCCAAAATGATCTCATTAATGTATGTTTTCTTTCAGTTTTGTGATAATCAAATCCTTTTCCTGTGTACTTTTCATGCTGAACCCCAGAAGAGATGCACCAGCTGACACACATCACTATAAAGATCACTGCTGGTTTCAAATCCTGGCCTTGAAATTGATACACTGTTTGTGGAGTAGGCACATTCTCCTTGTTCCTATGTGGATATTCCTCCTGGTACTCTATTTATTTTTATTTTTGTTTCTCTAACAAGCCAAAGAAAATCCATTGCAGCTTGTGCCCAATGCTGTTGGGAGAGACGCCAGCTCCTGAGCTGAATAAGTGGTTTAGAAAATGGATTCTTGCTTTAGACGTCCCCTTGGAAGTCATTGAACTTGGTTATCTATTACAGTGCTGTACAGATTCTGCTCAATTTTATTTATTGTGCTAGCAGCATAAAGCAAAAAGTTGCAAGGTGACTGCATCATTTAAAGCCCTGTGTTCACCAGCATGACAATCATATAATTATCTTATAAGATAATAAGACAACCTGCTCAGGGGTGAGAAATACATGACACCATCATAGAAGACACTCATCGGCCTATGAGGAATTATACAAAAACTTTTAGAGCCTTTGAATTTTTCTAACAAACTTTTTATCTACAGGACGTAAGCTGACGTACAGGCTTACTTACAGAGTTCTATCACCAAATCCTTCCATCTTCTATACCAAAACATTTAAAATGGTGTAAACATCTCAGTTTTTTAGTTTCCTGTAAATTTGGACCTAACATAGCCTCACAATACTGAGCAACACTGTCTGAAAAGAAAAGTAGAATCAGTGGCGATGATGAGATTTGAATTGGGAACTTCCCAGTAGGAGAGTCTTTCACATGCACTCCCTTGAAGGACATCACATTTATTATTCAACACAATGTCCTTTCCACCTGAGTGCATCTGAAAACAGCTGCTTTTGAGTGAAGATTATTTTTCAGACAGAATGTAGTGCATTATAGCAGAACTATAGTCATGTCTTTCCCCTGAAGAAATTTCGGATCTCGGCGGGTGTCACTGCAAAAAATGGAAAAGCCAGACTATGACTCTCCTTTTCTGTGTGTCATTTATGAGACAGTCTGCTAATACTGTGATGAGTGCTTGATTATACAGTGAGGTCACTTTCAAGGAATGATGTCTTTTTTTGGGATAAAAGTGGCTCAGCCATTTGTAATGTCTGACATAACATAACTTAATATAGATATATATAGTATATTTATATGTATATAAAATCCAACGTCTGTCTATATTTCTGTTTGCTTTTCACGAGAGAACTACTTAACAGATTTAGATTTTTTTTTTCTATAATTTGCTTTAACATTCCAGATGATTTTGTGACTTCTATCATTACGCTAAGAATCATAATTCGCTTGCAGGAGTGATATATTTGCGCTAATCCAAGACAGAGGCTGTGGGCCGAGTTTAGGGGAAAGCGTGATATCAGGAGTAGGGAGCGGGGCACTGCCCTTCTCACTGTCCTTTTTCACTAATAAACTATCAGAGCTGCGGGGCACAGCTAGTATATATATATATATATATATAATCTATACACATTCCATTCTAATAATTCTCATTATAATATCAGAATATATCATTTTCATTATATCTATATATATATATATAAAGATAGATATATACAGATACACATATTTATTTGGCTTTTATTTAAAATGTAAAAGAAGAGGAAGAATCTGCCTCCAACTTTGCTGAGTATTTATGCTGTTAATATTTCATAAATGGTTCCTGCCATGCGAGTAGGGCTGGAGTGTGGGAGGCAACAAGGCATTTGCCTCTGGCGACACTTTCTTGTGACATAACACAATACAGTAAAAAATTAAAAAGTTTGAGGTTTTTCACTTATCTCCATATCCAAAGACAACTTTTATTAATAGTTCAGAAGGAGCACCGAACAATTGATTTCTCATAAGTTTGGTGCATGGATGCATTTCAAAAGTGGTCCATACTCTAAGCTACAGTATTCAACTAACTAGTTAAAATTGCTATGTGTTTCTAAATGCTTCTGGACATTGCACACTTGTTCAAAAAAAGCTTCCTGATGGATGAGAGTTAAACCTAACCTGTAAGAACTAAATACACATCCAGTGTCTTATTATACACTGCTTTTAAACATTGGGGATGATCTTGCCTCAAGCTGCATTATTAACATGCCAGACCTGCATGCAAAGCACAGAGACACAAGTCCAAAAGCAGCATACATATAAAATGAAAAAAAAAACTAT
>JANRMT010062802.1:29863784-29878825 GCA_026402145.1 Polypterus bichir lapradei | reverse complement strand
TATAATACAGTTTCATAGAAATAATCAAAATAATCAGCTCACAAAAGCAGTGATGGAACATGAGTTCATTGTAGATCACAAGTCCAGAATCCTCAGTTTCGAGTCATCACTCGGCTTAACTCACACATTTCCAGAATGTGAGAGGAAAACTGGAGTACTTGCAGAAAGTGACATGAATGCAGACATAACATGAAAACTCCACCAGACAGTGACTGGGCTGGAATTTGAACTCAGAACTTTGTTTCTGTGAACCAGGAGTGCTACCCACCATATCTTAGTGCACTGATTAAATTAATTTATATTATAACCAAAATCTTCACTTATTATTACAGGCCTACCAATGTAGTTTTTCTAGTAGAAAGTATTGGTGATATGTCTTATTTTCTAGGTCCTGTCTTTTTGTGTGTACACAATTTTCAAGGTTTATTATTATGCTATTGTAAGAACACGGGTCAAAATTCTGTAACTAAACAGATGCTAAAGTTTCATTGATCTACAGTAGTATACATGGTGGACATCACATGCCATAAATAGAAAACAATGCACGATCTCTTATTAATTCGTTTATAATGTCGAATGGCTGTGTGGGTCTGTGTATGAATGCACTGTTTTGTGAAACAAACCCAATTTTGTAGTTGATTACCTGATATTATGGTGTACTCTAATGATTTCATTATTTTGCTTTTATCTAACATATACAAATATTTACCCACTTGTCTCCCAGATTCGGTGGGATCCATAAGGGATGCAGTCTTGTGCTAGCACGATAAGCTTGCCGCAGGCTTACTCTGCATATGACAGATTCACAGATATTCCCTATAGGCGTTGGATGAAATGACTCAGCTGGGGGATTGTGTTATCTCTTGTTTTTTTTTTTTCTCAGTAGCATTACTGAACATGATGCAGCACTTTTACCAAATAGTTCATCATATGAAATTTGATTTATCTCAGCCACACCTATAGTGAACTGAATTGCCTTTATTTATAAATTTTATACCATTACGTTTTAGTTTGAATTTTTTCCTTGGTTTGCAGTATCAGTGGAAGAATAGGAGCTGTTTTTATAGTAAAGAATATGTGACAATTGATTCTGCGATCTACATAACGCCATCCTGCAGCAATCATCACTCTATATCTGACTTTAAATAAGTAAGACATTTGAACAATTAATTAAATACATGTTTACTGAAATATGTTAATGGAACCCTGATGCAAATGAGAAGACAACTACAATATGTCTTTATGGGTATATTAAATACTATTTACAGAAGTTATGCATGTGCCAGGAAAAACACCATCAGCATGTGCAAAAACTGTTCAAAAAGGCGCTGCATCTGTTAATGTATTTAATATAAAGGTGTGATTCATTATTAATGTGGTATAATTGTTCTCAAATTCTTTGCTATACCCCCCAGCTCACCCAGGCTTGGCTTTAGTTTTTCCTGTTTAGGTCTTAAGCAAGAGGGAAAGACATGTCAGCAGGGGCACTGTAAAGAAATTTAGTTTTATTCTACCATGACGGCTGGAGACAGGTGTTCTTTACATCATTTAAGTACTTTTGTTTGAATATATTTATATAGCATTTTGTTTAAAGTGCCTGGAGATTACTGCCTAAAGTGATGGACTTCTGTCATTTGTACTTTTCCATTACTTGTTCTAATCTTTCTACTGCCATAGTACAAGATAAACCTTGGTATTGATCTGATTCTTCTGCTAAGTATACTGATAACCACAAACAGGTAACTGACATAGCAACTACAATATTCTACCATTGTGGCGCTCTGCAATAAATACAGTATATGCAGGGTTGCACATGAGAAAGGAACCTGTCTTAGTATCAATGCCATTAAGAGTTTTGTTAGTCATAAAATTTGGAAAGTTACTTTTTTATTACAAAATTATATTTAAGGCTGTTATTTACCATTCAGAAGGCTGTACTGAAAGCAGACACCACTGGCAGCAGTGCTGAGTTGTTTGTGCTGTAACATGAATATCAAAACAGACTTTAAAGGTGGAGTGGTGGCTTTGAGGCTAAGGATCTGAACTGGCATCTGGAAGATTGTGGGTTTAAATCCCATTACTGCCAGAAGGGATCCTACTCCATTGGGCATTGGAGCAAGACCCTTAACCTTGAAATTGCTCTGGGGTAATGGCTGACCCAGCGCCCGGAACCTCCAAAGGTCACACAAAAAGTCAATTTCCCCTTAGAGTTTAATAAAGTATATAAATAAAATTCAGTTGTGTTGATCACTGTGTTTACTCATTAGAACTTCTTCCCATACAATCTGCAATATCAGCAACAGACTCTGAGGGGAAGACCGAAGGGTTTCATGGCCTCAGTGCTTTGCTCTCAGAATACCACTTTGCTCACTGTGTTTCGTAGGAGTGTGATGCCTGGGTTGCCCACAGTCTTGACACCTTTTTGAACCTTGGTCATTGATAATTATGACCGGGATGGCTAGGGCTAATGAAGAAAGATAAACAAGCAAATGTGTAATGTACAAACAAAGCAGTGTCCAAATAAATAAATTGCAGTGCATTCCTCAATCAAATCAATAAATATACCAATACATATTCCAATAAAACAAGAGCTCAGAGGGAGTTAAAATCAGTCACTGAGTAAATAATCTAAAAGAATGTTAAAATTAAGAATAAAATCTTGGAGTTAAAATTAGGATACTTCACCTCACTGCATCTTTCTCTTGCCTCCCCTCCTTACCCATTAGGTGTGGGCAGAGACACCAAGAATGACCATCCTTTAAAACGGCTTTCGCCCCAGCCTACTCACCACTGCTAGGCATCCGTGGGACAATCTCCAAAGCCAAACTGCTGCTCCTGCTACCTAAATGCTCAGCTGGAGCAATCTATCCCTGGAGTGCCATTCCTTTCACTCTACGTGGGGCCACCAACTGACTGCCTTGCCTCCCACCCAGGGGCATCTTAAAAGCATTGTAGGCCCCTGGGTAAAGCAGTGCACTGGGCTCCCTACCTAAACAACCACTCAAAAAGTCACAACATACATAGGTTAGCATGGGGTCCCCGGGCAACTGTCCAGTGTGCCAATGCGTAAAGATGGCCCTGCTCTCGTCCACCATAATAGCTCGCACTCCAGGTTCTCCTCTTTGCTCATGCACACTCTTTCTTGATTTTAGTTTTCTCCCATAGCTTCACTCTTTCTGTTCTTTCTCCTTTCTCTTCTATTCAGGTTCCTTTATACCCTGTGGGTACAGGGGCTTTGCTTAATGACTCACAGAATGTCAATGAGGAACATTTGAGCTGATCGCATTTGCACGTTAACAAGCAATCGGCTTGTTTACCCACTGAATACCCTGCAGCCACGTGGCTTCGCAGCAGCACGCCTGAGCTTTATAGATAGATAGATAGATAGATACTTTATTAATTCTAAGGGGAAATTCACAAAATCCAGCAGCAGCATACTGATACAAAAAACAATATTAAATTAAACAGTAATAAAAATGCAGGTAAAAACAGACAATAACTTTGAATAATGTTAACGTTTACCGCCCTCGGGTGGAATTGAAGAGTCGCATATTGTGGGGGAGGAACGATCTCCTCAGTCTGTCAGTGGAACAGGACAGTGACAGCAGTCTGTCACTGAAGCTGCTCCTCTGTCTGGAGATGATCCTGTTCAGTGGATGCAGTGGAATTACCATGATTGACAGGAGCCTGCTCAGCGCCCGTCGCTCTGCCACGGATGTCAACCTGTCCAGCTCCGTGCCTACAATAGAGCCTGCCTTCCTCTCCAGTTTGTCCAGGCGTTAGACGTCCTTCTTCTTTATGCTGCATTCTCAGCACACCACCGCATAGAAGAGGGCACTCACCACAACCATCTAGTAGAACATCTGCAGCATCTTATTGCAGTTGTTGAAGGATGCCAACCTTCTAAGGAAGTATAGTCGGCTCTGACCTTTCTTACACAGAGCGTCAGTATTGGTAGTCCAGTCCAATTTATCATCCAGCTGCACTCCCAGGTATTTATAGGTCTGTACCCTCTGCACACAGTCTCCTCTGATGATCACGGGGTCCATGAGGGGCCTGGGCCTCCTAAAATCCACCACCAGTTCCTTGGTCTTGCTAGTGTTCAGGTCTAAGTGGTTTGAGTCGCACCATTTAACAAAGTCCTTGATTAGGTTCCTATACTCCTCCTCCTGCCCACTCCTGATGCAGCCCACAATAGCAGTGTCATCCGCGAACTTTTTGCACGTGGCAGGACTCCGAGTTGTATTGGAAGTCCGATGTATCTAGGCTGAACAGGACCAGAAAGTACAGTCCCCTGCGGCGCTCCTGTGCTGCTGACCACAATGTCAGACTTGCAGTTCCCAAGACGCACATACTGAGGTCTGTCTGTAAGATAGTCCACGATCCATGCCACCAGGTGTGAATCTACTCCCATCTCTGTCAGCTTGTCTCTAAGGAGCAGAGGTTGGATGGTGTTGAAGGCGCTAGAGAAGTCCAGAAACATAATTCTTACAGCACCACTGCCTCTGTCCAAGTGGGAGAGGGATCGGTGTAGCATATAGATGATGGCATCGTCCGCCCCCACCTTCTCCTGGTATGCGAACTGCAGAGGATTGAGGGCGCGGCGGACCTGTGACCTCAGGTGGTGAAGCAGCAGCCGCTCCATGGTTTTCATCACATGTGACGTCAGTGTGACAGGCCGGAAGTCATTCAGCTCACTAGGACATGATACCTTTGGGACTGGGGTGATACAAGATGTTTTCCAAAGCTTCGGGTCTCTCCCCTTTTCCAGGTTCAGGATGAAGATGCACTGTAGAGGACTCCCCCGTTCCAGAGCACAGGCCTTCAGCAGTCGTGGTGATACTCCATCTGGACCCGCTGCTTTGCTGGCATGAAGTCTCCTCAGCTCTCTGCTCACCTGCACTGCTGTAATTGTGGGTGGGGATGTCTCTCCTATGCTGGTATCAGCAGAAGGATGGTAGGAGGATGCAGTACTTTATCAGAAAAAGTACTCACAACAGGATATTGTTGCACAAGGAATGGAATCTTCACATTCATAAAATACATTCTTGTGCAATATGCACCAAGCATTGTGTAATTAAGCTAAAAATGATTTACCATTCACATATATTTTATCTGAAAGTGTGTCAACTTTTAGTATAGGATTCACTCATTGAGCATATCATCAAACGCCTACATCACTAACTCCATGTTCTGAGGATGTCCTACACTGAAACCATTTTGGGGATTTTTTTCTGATCTAAGAGATAGTCTTGTATTTAAAATCATTCCTAACACTTTATAGGAGTAATTAGAGTATTAGCCGATAGGTTAAGAGTGATTTATAAACACTCAGCTGTAATATCCTATACCACACTACTTGTACAAAGATTTGTTTTGCATATCTGTAAGATTCCCAATCCACCTCTATGACTCAGTAGGAAAGTGGTGTTTTATATTAACTCAGATTAGATAAAATTTAATTTTCTTTCAGGCAAGAACTCTTTAATCTAATTCCAAAGTAAACGTGTTGGCCTCTTCTGAACCTGTTTGTCTTATTTGCCATCAGGTCTTATATAAAGAACCATTTAGAAAGAGCTTTGTAATCACATAGCTCTTTTTGTTGCGTGGGAGTTGTGTTCTGATTTTTCGTGCGCTGTCTTTGGAACACATAATATTCTATTGGGTATGTTATTTTTACATGTTTGTGGGGTGTTTTGTTGTTTCCTCATGTTTCTTGAATAAAGAGTCAAACAAAATTACGTCCAGTGTCACAGTGCTAGATGATACTACCACTACTACTAATAATAATGATGTAACTAGGCAGTGGTGGCCTTGTGGTTAATGCTCCAGAAACCTGAGTTCACATCCAAACCCAAAGCTGTTGTGAAATTAGTGAAAGCCTACAATATGCTTTGCACTCAACCATTCACAAAAGTTTACTGTTGCCTCTGTGCTCAGTCCCCTACCAAAAATCAACTGCCCTGCTACACTTAATGCCACTTATTAAAAAACTGTGATGTTCAGTTCAACACCTGCTGGAATGAAACACTTTCAGCAAAGGCTTATTGGTTGCTTATACACAGCATCATCTACTAGAGTTTTGTTACTTGAATGCCAAAACACAGAACCTAAGGATCATTTGTTACTTACTGTGTTCCAGCATCACTCTCTGCTGGCTTTCCATTGTCACTTAATAAGGCTCAGCATTTACTAAAATTACATGCCATTTGTTTGTTCACACATCTGACAAAGGCTTACTAATTGTTTCCACATACTAACACCCAACAAAGGTTTGCCACGGGGGCAGGATTAAGACCCCCACAGGCCCCTGGGTGACTTAGCTCATTAACAGAGAGTTGATCATACTGTTAACACTGGCATGTTTAATGTAACACGGTATTTTTCACTTTAGATTTCTGTTCGACACTTGATCACATTGTCTTCCCCCTTGTTTATTTCAAAATATGGCTACTTGATCGTTTATCTTTGGTGAAAAGGCCCCTTGCCATCATGGGCCCCAGGGCCCTCACCCAGAATGTCCTGATGCTTTCTCCGTCCATGTCTGCCATGCTCAATGCCATTTGTGGAAAGCCTGCTGATTACCACCCTAAACAGCAGGTTGCATCTCCTGTGCTGAAGGAGGAATCCTACCACCAAACACCAAAATGAGGCCAAGCCTCCCAAATTCTAGGCCCAGGCTTTAGACCTGCTGTTTAAAAATGGCTTACTCCCTGAAGTGTTAAATAGGCTTTGGTCTATACAGTGTTATGTATTAATTTGACTTTATGTGCATTTTATGTTTTTTTTGGTTATTTGAATTATCATTTTTTTCTAAGTTTGGTTTGGACATGTGCAGATGCTGGGTATATTGGGAAAATTATGTTAAGGATAGAGCTGCCAGGCAAGAGGAAAAGAGGAAGGCCTAAGAGGAGGTTTATGGATGTGGTGAGAGAGGACATGCAGGTGATGGGTGTAATAGAGCAAGATACAGAGGACAGAAAGATATGGAAGAAGATGATCCGCTGTGGCAACCCCTAACAGGAGCAGCCAAAAGAAGAATTTGTCCAAGTATTTTTGTGATTACTGTTGCTTTTGTTTATTTTTATGTAATTGTATACTCTCACTTTAAATGTGAGCTTTTTTTGTGTGCTTGTGCATAAGAAGGTAGAATGCCAGTATCCGATCCGCACGATTGATATGCCCATTTTGTTTTTGTAGGTGACCACAACACAAGGCTTAGTGACTTCCACAATTCTCGAGACATGAACAACAGTTGCTGCATTGTGACCAGTGTTTAGGGGGTTAGCATCTTTCTTGTCCTTCTAATTGATCCCAATCATTTTGTCTTTTTGCCATGCACCTAGTTTTTTACATGGACATTTAAGCTATTGAAGTCACCAGGCATATCACAGCAGTTTGGTCACACAGTGCCGTATCCGTCAATTTCACTATGTGTGTCAACGTCTGAGGACTAATTGTCATAACTATCACTTGATTCAATCAGTGGTTCACTTTCAGTTTGTTTTAAAACTGGATTTACAGCTTGTTGTTCACATGCCATTGTGTTTTGGTTGAACCTTTGGGTTACCAAGAAGTGTCAGAATTGAAATATTATTTTTTTTACAGCATGATGTCATTTCATCCACTAGATCAGGCATGTCAAACTCCCTACCATTGGTGGGCCGCTTCGACTGCCATGCGTGCATCAGCGGGCCGCACTGTAACAAATACTATTATACAAAGTTACTGTAGCTTTCTTTCCGATACTGAAAACTTTAAGAAATGTAACACTTAAAGTTTAAAGAAAATCAATTTATTTCCATACACTCGCCGTACAACAGCGTACAATTAGAGTCTTAGCCTCTTAGCTAGGTCCTTATATTATTATATTATATTCATTGCTTATGTAGGAGTCTTACAGTGCGAGATCTATTTCTTTTGTCCTGACACTTGGCATCTCTAGTTAGTAACCAGTTTGTCAATATCAGGCTTGAAATCTTGTGAAGCTGCAACTTTTATGAGGGATGAAAGGTGCTCGACAGTAAGTCTTGAGTGATGTGGGGTTTTGGTAGCTTTCAATAACCAAAACAGTTGTTCACAAAGGTAAGTGTTTCCGAACATAGACAGTACTCTCAATGCCAACTTAAGGATCTGCACAATTTGGGGTGGCAGGTAACCATACAAGCCTGGCACACCAACTTTGTTGTATTTTGCCATCAGAATAGAATCTGACTGCAGTTCAATCAATTCCATTTGGATATTCTCAGGCGCATTCTCAACGTTGTAAGAGAACAGCGCAAAGTCCTGTTCGTGTGAACTGAAATCACGAAAATGCTCACTGAATTCATTGCTCAGTAATTCAAGTTGGAAAACAAATCCTCCAAAAATCAAATTTTACTTTACTAAGTTTACTTCAAAGTTTATATTGTAAAATAAGCCGATATGTAAAAATCCACCTGACCTACACTAATTTTACAAACTCAAAATCACAAAAATATGTTAATAAACAATTCACCAACTTCTTGCATCCACTTCAGATCTTCAGCTGTAGTCTGCACTAACTGTTCGTTACGATACTAGCACAAAATTACATAAAACTAGAGCAAAAAAATTTGAAAATATGCAGGCTATTACTACTCGTGATGGTCAGTTCTGCCCAGTGGCCAGTCTCAGCAGACACCCAGTAGTGTAGCCTAGCAGGAGTGGCTCTAGGCTTGTGGTGGTCCTGGGCAGAGAAAGAATCAGTGGCCCCTTCGCCCACCAATGTCAATATGGTATCTTATGCACGGCGGATGGCCACGTCCATTGCAGACACTGCATAGCCGCCTCGTGCTCATGACACGTTTCTATATGCGCGTGTCCATAACTTGAAAACCAAGTGGCGGCCCATGATATTCTCATTACGGAAGAACGTTATAATACTACATATAGCATACTGCTCCAACTCTAGCGACATTAGTAAATACAGCGTACTAATTAACAAGAAACACAATGTTTTTCGGCCATGTTGCCGTCAGCTATGTCGCTATTTTCTCTTTCTGTTTTATATTCAATATATATTGGCATGGCGCCCCTGTGCAGGTGCACAGTTTGCACATGCCTAAGGCCTCCCCTGCTGCAGCCTAGCACTTCAGTTGTGACGTTGCGACTCATTAACTTTGGTCAAGGCTCATTGTTATACTAGCAGATGACGTTTCCGGTACCGTAATGCCATGGGAAAATGCGCTTTTGTCAGAAGGCAAAAGTAAGAAAAGTCAATAAGTAACGGCAAAGATGCAGAATGATTCAATCACAAATGATAGTAGTCATTTTGTACAAGTTCAGTGCTAACTAAGATCTGTCATGCAGGCCGCACAGATTTCTGTTGCGGGCCGCGTGTTTGACATGCCTGCACTAAATGGCAGGAAAATACTGTCTCAAGAGTTAAAGTGGATCATTACATGTCACCCACTGTGAGTCTTACCTGGGAATAATTGTATTTACATAGATTTCTGAGCCCAAGTCACGTTTAGATTTAACACCAAGAAGGTTAATTATCAGGAGATGAGTGGGAGAGAAAAATTATAAAAACAAGAGCAAAAAATGGCAAAACGCAGAGATTGCCTTTAGCAACACAATCCAGCCCACATATCATATTTTTACATCATTTATACAAAACTGAAATTACTAAACACACATAATTAATAAACAATACAAACAAAATCATAACATGCACAATAACAACATTTGAATAAAAACAGAAAGAACACAAATTATAAAAAAAAAAAAACTATATTTAAGCCAGGGTTGAGATCCTGCTAAACCGTGAGAAGGGCATTCCCTGTCTGTAGTTTGGATTTTCACCCACTGTCTCTGTGGGTTTTCCTGTGGGTAAAATTTTTTTTCTCACATATTCTATAGAAATACATGTTAGGTTAATTTGTGGCTCTAACCTTTCCCTGTATAATATAAAAAACACATGGATCTGGGTGTAAGTGTACACTGAAGGTATTGTGTTATGTTCTGCTGGGATAGTCTCTGGCTCCTGAAGTAAATGAGCAGGTTATAAAATGGATGGATAGAAGGATGGAGACTGTAATGGCTCATCAAGTTTATAAAGTGTCAAAGAATGTCCCACATGCAATTTTTTCGGATTCAGGTCCAATGATACTGCTAGACTGGTAAGAGTGCTCTAATTAAATTGTTATGCTCAGAAAGAGGACAAGGTCAGCAAATGTAGGCTTCTGAAGTAATGGCCGTGTTACTGGGAGATGGTAACCAAGTTCAGTTCGAGGTTGTATTTCTAGAAAATGACTTCAGGCCTGATGTCAAATATAATACACTGGTTGTCAGGATCTTGTGAATACAATCTTCTTTGTTCAAATGCCTTCTAATATGCAATGGAGGTGCCATACCTCGTGACTCCTATTGCCGTGATATTGACTATGTAGTAGCACTGTCAATGTCAGTGCTATATTCAATTCTAGGGGTTATAAAAGCTAACACAGAAGCAAGACCCTCCACTGAAGATGTTTCAGCCTGAACCCACTCTCATTATTGTTTGGCTACTAATTAAAAAAAACAAGAAACTCTCAAGACTTCAGAATCTTTTAAAATTATGGCAAAAAATATGTTTTTTTTTTTAGCAGCAGTAATAGATTACTAATTAAAAAATGTGGTTAGGTGGAAAACCTACAAGGATTTGATTTTGGCAGCCTTGTTCGAATGTTTTAGAGAAATTATTTTTATCATTTGGAATGAAAAGCTTGGCTATTAAGCCAACCAGTAAAACAAATGATGTGAAGGAAGAATACAAAAAAGGAGAACGTTTTGACCCTAAAGAAATTAAGTTAATGGTCAAAAGCACACTCAGTAAATGGCTGGAAGGAACACTGTTGGATTTTGCGGCTGTGCCAATCCACATCATTTTAGGTCGTCCATTTCGTCTACTGAGTGCACTGCCTAGAATATAGTATTGTATTGCTTGCCATGATAGCCAGCCTATGCAAAGCTGTCTGTGTTCCTTCCCAAGGTCTCTATTCCTGTCAGCCCTTTCTTATTATTATACTTCAAAGCATGTCTCTCCACTTTCTCGATGTTTTAAAAAAATAATAATTTTCCTTCTTGTGTATGTTCTACTACTGTGAAGACCCTGTCTGTATCCCAGGTGGAAAGCTCTGGAGAGCATAACCTTTCAACATTGGTTGATGAAATTCTTTAATATGTCTCTCCAGAAGCCCTCAACTGCCAGAATTAATAAACCCACTTCCAGGACACTTTCTTTGGGGCCCTCTCTTACTGCTGACTTCAGGAGATTTTTTTTTAGCATTATTATTATTTTTTTTTATTTCATTAAATGATTTTGGGTCCCATTGCTGAGCTGGGAAAGAAGGATTGATTTGCCTGTGCTCACAGGACCTTAAAGTTAAAATATTTGAGCTACTTTTCCTCTTTATGTAAAGCTGCTTTGTGTTTCATCGTCAAGCTGAGCAGAAGCCTAAGCTGCTACCAGCAGGCACAAGTAGAAACCTGCTCTTAACAGGATGCCAGTCTGGCATGGGGCAAACTCTCACTATGGCACAGTATAGAAAAAACAAATGGCTGGTTTCTCTGTCTTAAAATTTGGGGTAAATTGGATTTCCCATAAAAAAAGGGACATAAACTAGTGTTTATGCAGATCTGCAAAAAATGACAAAGGCATTACAGGGATTGCTTGTTCCTCTGTCTCTATGAAAATGTACATTATTTATCCTTGTGACCCTTTGGATCCTTTGGATTCTTTCCCATAGGGATATCCATACAACTCTGTCAATGTTCATTTTCAAATTGTGCTTGAAAGCCCACTTTTTTTTATTTAAATGGAATTTTGCTATTGGGGTCAAAAATTCTTAATTGAAGTAAGTTCAGATTCTGATTCCAAGAGAAATATTGAGAAAAAAAAAATTGAACATGATGTCTGTGGGAAATTGTCAGAAAATGATGTGTTTTGGTTAAACCTTAGAGTTACCGCATAGTGGCAGAACTGAAATATTCACAGTTTTTTTGGAGCTTGATGTTATTTCATCCAGTAGATTGCAGCTGTCATGATTTGGCATAATTTTGGGTCCTCAGATGCTGACATTGCTTATTTGCATAGTTGGGTCCTCTTCCAGCATTGCTAAGGGCATGGCCTCTGAGGTCAGGACCAATGATTAATTGATGCAATGGGATAAAAGGATGGCGGCACGGTGGCGCGGTGGTAGTGCTGCTGCCTCGCAGTTGAGAGACCTAGGTTCGCTTCCTGGGTCCTCCCTGCGTGGAGTTTGCATGTTCTCCCCGTATCTGCGTGGGTTTCCTCTGGGCGCTCCGGTTTCCTCCCACAGTCCAAAGACATGCAGGTTAGGTGGATTGGCGATTCTAAATTGGGCTTGGTGTGTTTGTGTGTGTCCTGCGGTGGGTTGGCACCCTGCCCAGGATTGGTTCCTGCCTTGTGCCCTGGGATTGGCTCCAGCAGACCCCCGTGACCCTGTGTTCGGATTTAGTGGGTTGGAAAATGGATGGATGGGATAAAAGGACAGCTGGGAGTTCAAGTCCTTATTTGATCTGCGATTGGCAAATCTGTAAAAAAAAAAAAATTCAAAGTTTATCATTGAAATTTTTACTTATGTATGCTTTCAGTTTTGACTCTCTTGTTTTGTCAACTACAATTACTATGTCTTGTATTGGGCTTCGGTTTCTTTTCACTTTCTACCTTTTTTGTCTACTTTTGTTTTTTGTGTGTGTCTTCCAGTTTTTGCTCAAAAAGTTTGTCTGCCAGATTAATGACAGAATAGTAGTAGAATATTGTTCTGAGAGTTATTTGGGCCTACCACTGTAAAGCAGAATATTACCTGTCATCCATTCTGACTCGGGAATAACCGTATTTACATAGAATTCTGAGCCTGAGTCATGCTCGGGGTTAAAGACAAGAAGGTTAATGATCTTCTGTAAAAAAGTTAGGCAGAGAAAAATTGTAAAAACAAGAGGAAAAAGAAGACCAAACACAGGATTTGCCTAGAAGGCAATCCCAAGCAACAAAATCCAGTCCACATATCATATGGAACAAATCCAAATTGTATTATGTGGTATCATCTGCTGTTGAATTCTGCTCTGTATTTGTAATATTTCTATTGCACTATTATACTGTATTGAGGATTACTTGTGTTTTTGTTCTGTATATTGTATTCACCCCCTTTTTTGACACCCACTGCACGTCCAGCCTACCTGGAAAGAGGTCTCTCTTTGAACTGCCATTACCAAGGTTTCCTCCATTTTTTCCATACAAGGGTTTTTTAGGAGTTCTTCCTTCTCTTCTTAGAGAGTCAAGGCTCATAGGCTGTCAAGAGGCAGGGCCTGTTAAAGTCCATTGCGGCACTTCTTGTGTGATTTTGGGCTATACAAAAGTAAACTGTATTGTGTATTTTAACATAATTTATACAAAACTGCAATTACAAACAAATAAATTAATTATATTGAATTAGTTATTAATTTTCATTTTGCTTTTGAAAATATTTTATTATGGCTCCAGCTGACCCCCGTGACCCTGTAGTTAAGATATAGCGGGTTGGCTAATGGATGGAAGGATGAATAAGTGACCATTTTGTGGGTGGTTGTTTTTTAATTTTGTGTGTCCTGTCACAATGTTGTTGTATTGTTGGTAGGCATGTGATGCATGTGCTCTGTGACTCATGATATATTTAGCTGTGTCTACTATGACCCTAAAACTAAACAAAATAATCTTTTGGGTGAGTTAATCATTTTGATTCTTTTTTTGTTTTTTTGACTTTTGAATTCTGGTTAACATTTTAATAGTATGATCTTGAAATTGAAATGAACACTTGTTTACTGATTTCTCTGTACCTAATCTCTTTGGAAAAGATGCTTGTTAATCTCCTTTGCATTAAATAAAAACATTCCACCAGTCATAATAGAGTCATTGGTTGATCTTCTGGAAGCATCACTCACCTTAAGGCAGGGGTGTTGAACTCCAGTCCTGGAGTGCTACTGTGGCTGCAGGTTTTCATTCTAACCATCTTCTTAATTAGAGACCAGTTTTGCTGCTAATTACTTCTTTTCATTAACTTGACTCAGGCCCCTTAGTTATTTCTTTTTCCTTAATTAGCAGCCAAACAATAATGAGACACAAAACAAGCCACTACATGACCAGCTCACCTGTGCCCATCACACAATATCTAAAAATAAAGAAAGGTGAAGGTCTTAGTAAGGCTGATCTCTCAGGTCACCAAAACACTTTAACAATGTTTTTATGAAAAACAGAAGATCATCAGTTTTAGAAATGTCTGCTGTGGCAGAACGAGAGCAGCAACAAGCCATGGAATTAAATAACGAGTTTAATTAACACCAAGCATCGGCTTCCTGCCATTTAATGAGGAAACAAATCAATTAAGAGGACTGACTCCTTCTAACAGGGCTATTAAAATGAAGGGAAAAAAAGTGAATTAGCAGTGAAAACTGGTCACTGATTAGGAAAAAGGTTAGAATGAAAACCTTTAGCCGTTCCGGCCCTCCAGGCCTGGAGTTCGACACCCATGCCTTAAGGGATTTTAAAGCATAGAGGCCTTCTAATTTAAAAAGTAAGAAGATTTATGATTGGCATAACATTCAGATGCATCCGTAGACTTGATAAGCAGGTTTAAAAGTTGGGGCATTTTTAAAATTTCCTAGTCATCTCATTAGAAAGTTTGTTATCACAATTTTGTTTATTACTTTTTTTTGTAACAGTGAGTCATATTCAAAAATAAAGGTGAAAATAGAATGTGATTTTATGTGTTAGTAGTGCACATAAAGTATACCATTTTCTACATATCATGTCGCTGGAATTACTTTTATTTACAGCAGATTCCAACTCAAGATGAAAGCATTCACGTGCTATTGTTAATATTGTTTTTTTACCAGCATTTTTTACCTGCATTTTTATCACTCTTTAATTTAATATTGTTTTTCATCAGTATGCTGCTGCTGGAGTATGTGAATTTCCCCTTGGGATTAATAAAGTATCTATCTATCTATCTATCTATCTATCTATCTATCTATCTATCTAT
>JANRMT010062802.1:29839402-29858389 GCA_026402145.1 Polypterus bichir lapradei | reverse complement strand
TAATGTCCCATGTTTTAAATGGAAAGGTCCTGACTGCAACATATAAAAAATGTGCAAATTGGATTACTGCATGAGAGGCACTAAATCGTCCCACTGAAGCATGCCGTGTAAGACTATTAATGGCTTTGGCTGGAAAAACTGGAGCTAATAACAGTTCTTCAGATCCTCTGTAAGCTTAGGCCAGTTTTAGCCATCATTCTTAATTTGTGAATAAAAGGTACGTCTCAGCAGGGATCTTGCCAAACATGATGTGTTTCACTTGCAAAGTAGCTCCAAGTGAATCAGATTTGACAAACATTCTGTTGTCAAATTGTCTATTAAAATATCAAATCACGAGTCTAAAATGTGTTACATAATAGCAAAAGCCAATTCAGCTATAATTACCAGACTAAATAAATTCATTTTGATGCACCTGGAAGTGTCTCGCTGCATGAAGAGCCATGGGGAGGCTAAGCACTACAGGCTGGTCGATTTTAAGAGTACCCGAAGGATGAATGGAGTTTCATCTTAGTGATATTAAAATAATAAAATTAGTAAATGGACTAGCAGTAGGAGCTGACTTGTACATTAGACTGCATTCAGAATGAAATTCACTTTAGCAAAAATGGTTTTTTGCCAGAGAAGGGAAAAAAGGACTTGAAAGAAAGTTGCCATTTTCTTGCATTTGCAGGAGGTGGTTACAAATGACTGTAATGAATATTATGGCTGAGCTTAAAAAGAAATTTCTTTTTCAGTCAGATAGGAATGTCTTTTTAGGTAAGCATAAGCTCTTTCATGTTGCCTGCCCCAGGTATTTTCAATTGCATTGCAAAGCCAGCTCCATAATTTCAGAAAAGTCAACCTGGCCATTCCCTCATTTGAGGCTCAGTTTTATAGTTTGGAGCTCAGTATGTGTCATCCCAAGTCAGAAAACTGCCGGCCAAAGAAGTTAAAGCCTAACAGCAGCCCCATATTAGCTTGCAGATGTTTGAATAAGAGAATCGATTATAAGAGACTTGAGCAATTAGCTTAATCAATTCTCAGACATTCTTTTCTAAGGCCAATTATTTGGAAAGTGTTTGTAAAAAGGACAGATTTTGAAGTAAAAGAGCAAAGAAGAGAACCATTGAGCCCAGCAATCCCAGTTATACCATTCTGTGCCACCAGCTTCACAGAGAGAAGCAGGGATGACACTATGGAGAACATGGCCTTACGCATAGGTGGAGAGTGAAATCCCCATAGATTATTGAAATAAGTAAGATTGCAAGTAAAAGTGTCTTTGCTATTCAACTACAATAAATAATTAAAGTGAACTCATTACTCAGTCATTGCTTCTCTCCAATATACAGTGCATTCAGAAAATTTCCTTTATACACTTTATCGTGTTGTAGTTTAATTTTAAATGGATACATTTGCTATTTTTTCTCATCCATCTACGCTCATTAACCCATAATGACAAAGTAAAACATATTTTTAGAAAGGTTTGCAAATTTATTAAAAATCGAAAACTGAAATCTCTCATTCAGATGCTCAATTCAGTACTTCAGTAAATAGCAGCAATTACAGCTTTGAGTGTTCTTGGGGAAGTCTCTACAAGCTTTGCACAACTGGATTTGAGCAGTTTATGTCGTTCTTCCTGGCAGATTCTCTTGAGCTTTGTTAGATTGAATAGAACTTGTCTGTAAACGTCCATCTTCAGGTCTCTCCACAGATGTTCTATGGAGTTTTAAGTCTGGGCTTTGGCTGGGACACTGAAGGATATTGAGAGGCTTATCCTGAAGCCACACCAGCATTGTCTTGGCTGTATGCTTCAGGTCATTGTCATGCTGAAAGGTGAACCACCATACCAGTCTGATGCCACGTGCGCTCTGGAGAAGGTTTTATTTAAGGATCTCACTGTCTCTGGCTGCATTCATCCTTCTTTTAATACTGATCATTCTCTCTGTCCCCCCATAGCATGATGCTGTGGCCACCCTGCTTCACCACAAAGATAGTATTAGGCAGGTTTGAGCAGTGCCTTCTCTTCACCAGACATATAGCTTGGAGTTCTATGCAAAGAATTCAGTTGTTGTCCCATCAGACCACTGACTCTGTTTCATCAGGTCCTCAGAGTCCTTTTAAATGTCACCACATGCATTTTATTCCATTGTGCCACTCTACCATAAATGCCTTACTGATTGAGTGCTGCTCAATCAGCAGACAACATCTGGAGCTCTGTTAGAGTGACCATTGGGTTCTTGGTCACCTCTCTGACTTAGGCCCTTCTTGCCAGGACTTTCTATGAAGAGTCTAGGTTGTTCAAAGGCATTTAATTTCACAGTTATTAAGACCTCTATGCTTCTGGAAAAACTTAAAGCTATAGAACTCGTATTATACCCTTTCCCTAACCTGCGCCTCAACACAGTTTGAATGCAGAAGTCAACAAAGACTTCCTCTGACTTTATGGCTTGGTTTTTGTTAAGTGGGCAGATCTGTTAGGGATCTGTGCCATTAATTGGAAAGTTTCCGGTCCGAATCCCATAAAAACCAGAAGTGACTCTACTCCATTGGGACCCTGAGCAAGGCCTTTGACCTGCAATTGCTTTGTTCTGGGTATAACGTTAACCTGAATCCAGCCACGCAAGCAGGTCCTCCAACTTACAGGGAAAACTTTAGGTTTGGTGGCAGGATTGGCAAACCAGCCACTGTATAAACCCTAACGCTGTTCAGGTGTGGTGCTGAGGTGTCACCTGTTGCATGGATGCACTTGGGTCCCAATCTGGGTGGTATGTTGTGCGGTGGGTGCAGCAACGTGCTGTAATCAGAGCATGCTCCCAATCCCCCCCTCTCTCTTTTTGTTCAGGTATGTAGTGTGACTTGGAGTTCCTTATATGCACCGGTGTGTGCCTTTCTAAATGATGTCCAATCAATTCATTTTGCCACAGATGGACTCCAACCAAGTTCTAGACACATCTAATGGATAATTAAACCAAACAGGTTGGACCTGACCACAATTTGGAGTACCGCAGCAGAGGGTTTGAATACTTCTATGAGCAAGAGATTGATTTCAGTTTTTGATTTTTAATAAATTTGAAAAGGTTTCTGGAAACGTGTCCACGTCATTATGGGTCACTGAATGTAGATTTATGGACAAAAATGGCAAATTTATTCATTTAATAATTAAATATGCAACCCAAAAGTGTGCAGAAATGTGAGGGGTGTTAAAACTTTCTGACTCCAGTGTATTTTCTTTTAGATGGAAAATAAATTTTGATGGTCACCTGTCCAAATCAAAACACCCCTTCCCCGAGATGAGAGGTTCATGTGTGGAAGCTATCTAGGCAGGGGATTGTGGGGATGCCAGATTGTGTGAACAAGTAAATTCCTAGAATGGATGACAATCATCTTGTTTCTGAAAGGGACTGTAGAAACTCGGAAACCAGCTAAGTGTCCCTAAGATTTAGAGTGATTTTCTCTTTCACATTTTATTTTATGATCAGTTCTTCATCAACAGTGCAGTATCAAAAATCGAAGACAGTACTCCCTAATAGTATTACTCAGAGTAACTTCAGAGGAGACAGCATTCTGTTATGAAAAATCAAGTGACATCTTTCTCTACACTGCTCACTTGTCTTAACTTACACAGTTGGATGAGCCTCAATCCCCCCCCCCCCCCCCAAATAATCCAGTGGCAGAAGAAACTCTATTTTAACGTAACTCAGACGGCTGAATGTTATTTTGAAAAACACACAAAGCAATGGTATTACACATAAATCAACATAATACGTCAGTGGCAAGATCTGTAATCTGTTCATTTAGCCAATAAAAGGTGTCATTTTGCTTGACTTCTCATTATATCCATAATGACTAACATGGTACAGCACCCTAATATAACAAATTGAAAGTATTTATTATATTATATATTAGTCTGTGCATAGTGTGGTCTTTGGATTAAAATTATTTAAAAAAAATTGAAAGGTACATGGCAGAATTTCTTCCCCATTCTGACTTCTAAAAGCGCCTGTGTGGTATTGAAGGAAAAAGCTTATGAAAGCTGCATCTTCACAAGGAAGATGAAGATACATACCAGTTTGAGAGAGAGATTGGGTATGGTGGTGATAGGATTTATGCTAAGGAGATGTAGACTGAGGAGTTTGGGGCATATGGAATAAAAGGTGAGAAAGACTGGGTGAAAAAGAGCCCTAGTGATACTGGGATGGGGTGAGTCCCAGAGTGAGGCCTAAGAAGATGTGTTGGGGCTGGTGATCTCAGAGAATGGGTCTTGGCCCAATGGACTGTGGAGAATGGCTGTAAACGTATTGTGGTATTGGAGGGGTGTGATCAAACTAAACCCAAATGATGTTTAAACCATGTTTTAGTCGAAAAAAGTAACATTTTCTCTGTGAGGAATGGTTAAATAATTGTTTAACTTTCAAAAATGTATTAATGCGTCCCTTCAGTAAACAAGCTGGGCCATTGTTAACCTTTTTATTATTTGAAGAGTATCGATGAGTCAAACCATCCATCCATCCATCCAGTATCCAACCCGCGATATCCCAACTACAGGGTCACGGGGGTCTGCTGGAGCCAATCCCAGCCAACACAGGGTGCAAGGCAGGAACAAACCCCGGGCAGGGTGCCAGCCCACCACAGGGCACACACACAAACACCCACATACCAAGCACACACTAGGGACAATTTAGGATCGTCAATGCACCTAACCTGCATGTCTTTGGACTGTGGGAGGAAACCGGAGCACCCAAGGGAAACCCACGCAGACACGGGGAGAACATGCAAACTCCATGCAGGGAAGACCCGGGAAGCGAATTTGTGCCATTCCTAACTGCGAGGCAGCAGCGCTACCCACTGCACCACCGTGCTGCCCCTCAATGTTTCACTTCACAAGAAAAACTCTTAAAGCTAAATTTGTGCCATTCATTCAAGAAGAAAGGCACTTAGTTTCTGTTTAGAAGCATTTGTGTGCATTCTGCATATGTCTGCCTGTTGTGTAGTATTTTATATAAAGATTTTTAGTGAAAAGAAAAACAGAATCACCAAAACTAGGATAAGGCAACAGTTCGGTAATAGGTAGGTACGCTTGGTGAGGGCGATAGTAGCCAAGTAAAATTAAACCGTTTCAACTTAACAGGCTGTTTTATCATTGAAAGTTTCTTTATAAAAATCCACTTTTTAAATATTTCAAGAAAAGTTCTGCTCCTTCCTCCAACAGTAACTAAACTCTTAATAGGCAACAGATGCCATAGTAGTCCAAAAATGCGTGTCCAGCATGCTTTAAATATGTGGTTTAAAAAACTAAAGGTGCTATATAGGTTGTGATAAGAAAAAGATTTCCACAACTGAAAAAAGATTTGGGGACCGTCCCGGTATAATGTTCACAGGACAAAGAAAATGAAAGAGGCAAAAATACGGTGATCAAAATTACTTTTACAGTGCATCACAACAGCTTTTACAAAATGGTGGCTTTTATACAAAACAAAGATGGCAGGCAGAAATGAGTTGGCAAGAAATAACATTGAAGCTGACAGACGGATACAACGTCATCAAAAGTGACTGGAAATGATGTACAGTATGGGTGTGGAAGTGATGTCAGTGACTGGAGACCGGAAGTGTTGTCATAGGTTGGAGCCGGAAGTAATGTCATCAGATGATGCCAGAGGTGACATTCCGGTGGCCATCTTGGAACCCAGAAGTAAGGTAGGTTTAATTTTCTTCCTTTTCTCTGAAGAAAGAGAGAGAGAAGCATTAGTGCCGCAGATTGACCCTCTGTCTCGCGATATTTCACTCACCTCCAGGCTTGTCGACTGCCTCCTAATCGCACGTGTCTGACAAGGTGTTGCTACTGAATCACAATGCTAGTATCTACTTTTATCTCTGGCTGAACTTTTGTTTTTATCATTGTTGCAGAGGTTCAGGGTTTTGCATGACAAATAGCTCCAAAGATTATCCAAATAAATTCATTTCAAACTTTAGTGAAACTAAAACAAAATAAAGAAAATCCTTACACAAAAAAAGAAAGGTTTCCTTTAAAAAGGTTACAGACCTGAATGTCTCTGTGCTTATAATTACGCTGTTACTGATGGATTCAGGCCATTGTGCTACTCTGTTGCCTTCTTACCCTTCCATTTCAGTTACCACTGCTCAGAACAACAAGATAATCGATCAGTACATTCTATTTATATGTTAGCTTGTAGGGGACAAGGCAGAACCTTTGATTGATTGATTGATTGATTGATTGATAGATAGATGGATAGATAGATCTTTATTTGAACCCGGGGGAAATTTGGCTTTATACAGGAGCTCTTTCAATAAATAAATAAGTACATAGATAGATAAATAAATATATATACACACACCAGAATGATTAAAAGGAAGAAAAATTTAAAAAGAAAGAAAAGAAAACTTCTGACTTGAGAGTTACAGTCACAGTGAGGCGTTAAGTATGGTTTAGTATGTTAAGTTCGGTATGAAGGAGCCTCAGTAGCATTTCCTGATGCAATTCTGCTCAATAATTCATTAGCATGACATTCTCAGTGTTAGTGTGTTAGAGAGAGGATGTGTAGCATTGTTCATAATGGCACTCAGTTTAGTTTTAATTCTCTCTTTTGCTGCAACCTCCAGAGGGTCCAGAGTGTGTCCCATAACTAAGCGTGACCTTTTAGTTAGCTTGTTGATTCGATAGGCCTCTTCAAGTGATATTCCCAGCCCTGTACACCACACCATAAAAAAATCGCACTGGCCATCACAGAGTTCTAGGAGATGTGGAGGACGTCACTTCCCACATTAAAGGAACACATTCTCCTAAAGAAGAGAGTCTCCTCTGCCGTTTCTTATTTAGCCCCTCTGTGTTCTGAGACAAGTCCAAACTGTCATTAATGTGGACCCCCAAGTACTTGTAGGAGTGCACCATCTCTAAATACAATCTCTGAAAAGTGATCAGACATAGAGGAGGCTGTTAGGTGTGACAAAAGTCTGTAACCAGTCCCTTGGTTTCATTGTTTATCTAGCAACGTAAAACCAACATTCTGTTCTAGAAAGCCAAATATTTTATATTAAAGAGGAACAAGGAAAAATCGTAAATGAAATAAGGATTACGTTTCTAATATTGGCTGTTACAATTATCATCATCATGCCCAGCTCCATACTGTTGACATCTCCATTTCTACACTTGATGCATTGCTTTCTCTTTGTTCTCACATCCCATAATTCTCTGACACTCCAGTGGCATTCCATTTGTTTGAGAATCAGCTGGCCTGTGGTAAGTAAGTGTGTTCTGTAGCAGCCTGGCATCAAATGCAGGGTTGGAATATATATCCTGGCTTCTTAAATCTGAAATTGGAACTGTTTACTTTATCCAGTTAGAGCACATGGAATCCCAATATTCTGGTGGAGACATTTTATTTCATGGATGCTCTCCAGATACAAGAGTTACAGTTACTCCATATCTATTGAATTGATTTGAGATTTTCCAGACTTTTTAGGTGGTGATGGGAAGCTCAGCACATTCACCCTGGGGCATGTATATAATCTGTTCGTAATGATTTGAGGAGTGTGGTTAATTTAAACGTGAGGCTCTAATGCATGCAGGGATTGGTCAGATGATAGGACATGCCCCAAATGGTATATAAAAGTGTTTGATGGTTTTCTGATTTCCAATATCCCATTTTTATCCTCTATTGATTAGTGGGTTATCATCATTTATCCTTTGTATGCCATTGTGTCGATATTTATATTCTTTCATATTTTTTCATTGATCGTTCATGTGGTACCGTGAAGAGGGGATTTAATTGCCAGTGTTGCCAAAAATACTTAGATAAAGAAGAGTCTTGAGTCATTGTTACAAATGAATTCCATTTATTACAGCTGGCTATTGGAGCCTCACCATGTGAGCAGCAAGGCTCTCCACAGCAAGGTTTGTTAGTCTTAAGAGAGCAGTTCCTTTTATCATTTACGTTAATTTACATAACATTTAAATATATTTTAATTTACTGTAACCAGCACACAGATTAATGGTGCATTCTAGGAACATCCCTTATCCCATTTAGTATTATGTAAGTCTCAAGAAAGTTAAACATATTAAAATGCTTAAGCAAATATCTGGTCGAAGGAAATAAGACTTGTTATATGGTGTGACCGGTGAACAGATTGTGCTAAAGCCAGAGAAATATTTGGGGCACCAGCCGAGCTACTCCGCCAGACTTTTCTGCAAAAAGAATAGAATTAAAATAAAAGTGGCTCTAGTAGCATGAACAAAGCAAGTAGGCTTTTAAACAATTAATAGTAAAAAAGTGTCATCAGAGGGAGCTCACTCTCCATTGGTGTGCAGTTCCAAATGTGCCGCCATCTTCTGGGGACTGTCCGTTTTCATCACAGTCCAACTGGAAGTGGCGGGGCCATCTTGGGCCTGAAGGTAGGTAGGTAGGTGTCTTCCTTTCTCTCTGAACTGCAAGTGACAAAGAGGACAGTGTTATGGACAGAGTCCCCTGCTCATCGTGGAGAGGTACAGCTTGCCTTCATAGAGCCCGGAAGGTGCACATGAGCAACACTGTAAACTGTAATCAGGGAACAAAATATAAAGTTAAGTGTTATTTATGATTAGTTTTCTAATTTAAATGTACTGGTGCAAATGTTAGGAAGTCCTAGTTAAACAGGCAGACAGTCTCAAGTACTGTATATTTTCCCAGAACCATCTTCTTTAAACATCTGAGTGGTGTTTTCATGTTCTCCTTATACCCATAATGGTCTCTTCACATATCCGGAAAATGTCCTAGGCAGAATGTGAATACATATAATTGCATGTGAGTGTTTTATTGGCTTACTTTGAATTGAGAAAGTGGGATCACAAATAGGTGGGTTGTTCACACCTGCCCTCAAGCCGACTGATTGTGCTTATCTGGAAAGAATGACAGTGTAGTGCACTCACCATAGCACAATGGAAAAATGACGTGTTATATAATCCAAAACTAGAGGAAAAGCACATTTTCTTTATGTGGAACAGTGCGGCCTTCTTTTCTTTTCAAAATTTGGCAAGAAATTATTTCTGTTATTCTAAAATAAGACTGCTAGGCTCCTGCCTACGTTTTTGTTTATCTTGTGGTGTTTTAATTACTGTGAGGAACTCTGATTTAATTGACTCTCCACGATAAGTAAGGATGGCATTTCAAGTATTGATTGTGATTAATGTATCTTAAGTCTTTCTTTGAAGTCACATGGATTGTATTTATGATTGGACTTTTCTTCCATAGTGCAGTGTTTTGTTATAACCTCTGGTGAAGTAAATATCTTTGATATGACATAATAAAAATGAAAATGCAGTTGCTGTAAAGTTGTTAATATGGCTAAAGGGAATCATTTAATTGGGATTCTAAAACAAACACACATAAAACACACTATTGTTGAAAAGCCCTTGATGCAGGAAGAGGGAATAATTTAATAGAGCAAACTGCAAGTGGTTGTTGTAAAAGTTACCATTAAAATAATGTACACATGATTCCATCTACTGTACTTCCAAAGATGCAGAATGTAATACTAGGGCAAAATAGGAAGAGCCAGTTGTGATAAAAAAACGAAAAAGCAAAGAGAACATGCAAAGAAAATACTGCAGTGTGTTATTGGCTTGTGTGAAATTAAACTGGAATCGCTTGAAATGATGACTCACAGAATGACAGGTAGCCATTAGACAGAGTGAGATGAATGTGGCTGTTAGGCCATATCTGGTTTGAAACGCCACTGTGCTTTCAGCTGAATGTTTTGCATTTTCCAGAATAATGGGTGTGTGGTCTTGGCTCTGTCTCCTTGGTTGAATTAACCTGAAATAAATAGAAAAGAAGTCTGGTGATTGTGACTGGAGAATTAAATATTGTTTCAGTTGTAAAAAAAAAATTAAAGCAATAAAGTCAAATTTGTATGCAAAACATTTGGATATCAGGAGGAAAAGTCTCCTGATATTGTTAAAGTATATTATTAAAGGATGATTTAGTATTAAAGTATATTATTAAAGTACTTTAATTACTATTACAGTATACTTTAATGAAATGACGAGGCCTACTGGATACAGAGCAGCATGGCGGCACTGTGGTTAATGCTGCTTTTTGATGAATGCAGCACCCTGGCTTTGAATCCTGTCTCTGGCGTTCTCCTTACTTTGCAGAATGTTTGTTGTATTTTTTTTTTTTCTTCAGGTACTCCCACATCCCCAAGATGTGCTTGTTATTGTACTTGGCAAATTTTAATTATCCCTGTGTGAATATGGCTGTATGTGAGTGTGTGTCTGCCTTGTGATCTACGTGTTTAGGGTTGCACAGCATTTCACCAAGATGAGCTTCCCTGACCCTGAATTGGATTATGTTGCTTTCAGAATGTGATTTTGTATTCCAGGGCCAGCGCTTTAAATAATGCCACCTAAGGCAAGGCACATTTTTACCGACCCTTATATATAATCTTACTAGGCTTGAGACGATACACTTAATCCACATACAATACATACTGCAATACGAGCTTCATGATTCTGTAATCCCACAATACAGTGCATTCTCAGAACAAGTAAACATAATAAAAAAATGCATAAATAATATATTATTTTTGGAAAATGTGTGAACAGATAAAAACAGATCAGCTTTAAAACAGTAAAGCACACAAACCAGACATTAAAATCAATACAAATCTATACATCCTTCACTATTTCTTTTTGACCCACCCCACCCAAAAACTACTTTTTTTTACTGAGTTTTGCAGTTGCAAAATCAAATGGGAAAAGAAACGGGGCTTTCCACTCACCTTGCACGCTCCTCTAAATGCAGCACCTTGGCAGTTTCAGACTATCCTGCCAGTTGAAAGGCTCATGCCTGCCCTTTTTGACTAAACACGCACAGTGAAAATTGAAAAGACACCGTGACTGATGCCTTAAGAACTTTCCAGAAATTGGCAAAATTTTACAAATAAATTAATCAGTACATTTACAATAGGATATCTGAAAATCAAGACACAATACACCAATATTATGCACTAATATTATGTACAAATAAATAAATAAAGGAGCTAAAATTTTCCTTCAGAGTGATGCCATAGGTGAAGCATTATAGGTTTCCAAAGAACGATCCACACGAATGTTCCAGAAAGAACCTTTATTTATTTATCTAAATCCGTAACAGACATCGTAAATAACCAAGAATAGATAAAAGATTTGTGAAGTATCAGTATGTTCATGATTTTAAATGAATTCTTGCTGTATACAATAATCCAGTCTAAATTCAGGTTTTCTTGTCTGCCCTGTTAGGCATCTTACCATCCATTAAAGTTTTCTGGTTCCTCCACATATTAGGCACCTTATCAAAGCGCAAAAACAAATTTTATACGCAAAGAATCCTCCTCAAAATGAAATTGTTCTTTGTCAAGCAATCATTCTACGAGGAACCCCATAACTGAGTAAAGCACCATTTTAGAATCATAACTAGATACAATATGTGGATGCTATTGTGATTCTGGGAAGCTCACTGTGTCATGAGGCCATGCATATTGCGTTAAGTGAAATTTAAAGCTTTTATGATGAAAACATTTCTCACAATTTTTAAAGGTAGTACAAAAAGAAAGACGTCCCATACTGCCATAATTAAATCTCATTTTCTTGTCTTATTAATTTATAATGTTTTAAAATGCCACCCTAAAGAAAGTGCCGCCTGGGAATGATTGCCTCATCACGTCACACCATGTTCTGGCCCTGTCATATTCTAAAAACTAGCAAAATACCCGCGCTTCGCAGCAGCGAAGTACTGCCTTAAAATTTTTATTAAGAAGAAAAGTAAACCTTTTTAAACTGAGGGAAAATATACCAATAATTATTTGTTGAGGATCTCTTTGTATACCACATTGTCAGTTCGGCCCTCCGGTTGTAATATGACCAAGCTGTGCGCTGAGCTTACTCTTGAGCATGCAACGTACAGTTGGCCATATGAAAAGCAATCTTGCCTCAAATCTCACAGCTTGGATTGCTGCTGTCATAATCGGTTTGAGTTTCATGGTTTGGTTCAATTACGACAGTATTTGCAGGACTTGTGTTGAAGTGACATTCGGCATCTGTCAAGCGTTGTAAGCATACAACCGGTTTCATCGATAACTTCACATCCAGCTTTTGAGAGTTTAAACGTTCATAAACATCAAAGTGTCCACTACTGAAATCGTCACCTGTGAATCTAAGATGTTTAAGAGGCATTGGCGGTTGTCGAAAGGTGTATAATATTTGGCCATTTCGGTACACTTGAAAGCGACAACCGAACAATTCAGTGGCAGCCATCAACTCACATGCAGAACCATAGGTGAAGTCACCTCGATAGACATGTTAATGGGGGTACGGTTGGAACGATAAAGGAAATGGGTACCTGAACAATGGAAAGTAAGTCTAAAATACCTACACAATAACTATAATCGTAATAAACGAACCATAAAACAGCGACGAAGCCGTGGATTAAATAAAAAGGCTGCAGTTATCAGCAGGGAGACGTGAATCCCGTGGTGAAGCAAGGAAGGGAATGTAGAGACCAGAGCGACGGACAGCCTTATATAGGCAGGCAGCCAACAACGTGGGAGGCGTTGGGATGGGGGACCAACGCCACCTCACACGGCGACCGAGCTGTAGGCTATGGATGTATATATGTACATAAGTAGGATTCAGTTAGCGTTGGGAACCCGCATACCAAATTTCTTGAAGATGGGCCCATAAGTAACAAAGGCCGTTGGAAAGTTCAATATGGTGGCCAACAGTGGTGTCATACCACCGAAATAAGTACGTACATTGGTTTTATTTAGCGCAGGGAAGCCACCTACCAAATTTCGTGAAGATGGGGCCATAAATAAGAAAGTTCAACATGGCGGACATTGTCGACAGTTATGACCGTTACGTGTAGAATTTCGAAATGAATCCTGCTTAACTTTTGTAAGTAAGCTGTAAGGAATAAGCCTGCCAAATTTCAGCCTTCTACCTACACGAGAAGTTGGAGAATTAGTGATGAGTGAGTGAGTCAGTCAGTCAGTCAGTCAGTTAGTCAGTCAGTCAGTCAGTGAGGGCTTTGCCTTTTATTAGTATAGATAAAATTATTAATCTTTATATATAATTATATTCTTTCAATATTGTTATGGGAGGCATGGTGGCACAGTGGTAGATCTGCTGCTATGCAGTAAGGAGACCAGAATTCACCTCCAGTGTCCTCCCTGCATGCAGTTTGCATGTTTTCCTGTGTCTGAATGGGTTTCCTCAGGGTGCTCCGGTTTATTCCCACAGTCCAAAGACATGAAGGTTAGTTGGATTGAAAATACTAAATTGGCCTTAATGTGTGGTTAGGGTGTGTGTGTGCGCCCTCTCCAGGGTTTGTTTCTGCCTTGCACCCTATGCTAACTTGGATAGGTACCAGTGGCTCCTACGACCCTGTTCAGGATTAAGCAGGTTAGAAAATGATTGACAATATTGTTAAATTAGAATGTTTTTCCATTTCAGTTGTAACTATCTTATATATAAACGTCTATGCGTGGAAGTGTGTGTGTCTGTCTGTCTGTCCGGCCTGGAAGTGCGTGGCAACAACAATGAAGCTCAAAGAGCTGGCAAGGTGACCCCAAGTTAACAAGTCAGAAGAAGAAAGAAGTATGAGGCTACGGTATGAAGCTGAAAGAAAGCGGCTACATCGCCAAAGTGAAACTCACTTAGCCGCTGATAGACAAGGGGGGTGAGCACGTCCGCAAAATGAAATCGCCGACTCTGCATTTAAATTTTTTTTCTGATGATTTCAATAGTTTCTTGGAGCCTGGGTGTTTTGCAACACAGGCTTACACAGCTAGTTTTCTTATACTGTACTGTATAATGCACTACCGTGGCTGTTCATTTGTCTGTCCAGGATTTTAAATCACCTGTAGCTCGCAAACCGTTTCACCTATTGACTTGAAATTTGGTACACATATACTACGTGACGTCTACTATCTACTTTCGGGGTGATGATTTTTATTACTCTTTTTATTTTTATTTCATTTTATTGTAGAATCAACTCTCAGCAGCACGCAGCTGGGCGGCCATGTGGCGCATGCGTATGGGCGCCGTTCTCATTCCCTACCACCTTCGCTTATCATTCTTGAGGCAAATTGAATACTTAAATGCCAGCTTAAGTGAAAAATTAAAGAAAAATACTAAGTAATTGCAACACAAAAGCTAACTTAATCAGTTTTAACACGAAAAGATGCCGACGAAAGAAGAAAAGCAGCGGGCCGCTAGGGTGGAGAAAAGAAGAGCTGCTCAGGGAGCAGCAAGCACATCAACCTCTGAGCAAACAAATGCTAAATGTACAGAGAAAGAGGATGAAAACTAGGAATGCTCAAGTAAAGTGTATTCACTAAAGCATTTTGACCCAAGGCAGCAGCCAGTCCTGAACAGGAAACAAAATTGTCCAGGGATGAACTTGTGCACCAAGCCCCTTAGAAAACAACAACAATGTATTTCTTGTATAGCCCAAAATCACACAAAGAGTGCTTCAATGGGCTTTAACAGGCCTTGTTTTTTGAAATCCACTCTAAGAAGAGCAGAAAAAAGTCCAAAAAAATGGAAGAAATCTTGGAATCTTGAGAGAAAGAGAGAGAGACCTCCTTTCAGGGTAGATTGGGCGTGCAATGGGTGTCAAAAAATGAAGTAAATACAATACAACACAAAAAACAGAACACAAGTACTCCTCCTCACAGAGCTAGATAGCCATTCTGTCATTGCCACCTCAGGAATACAACACAATATACAAACTACTTTGTTCTTGCAAAGTGTTCTTCACCAAGTGAGAAGCTGCTTAGAGCGGCTGATTAACCAAACACATACAGGATGTGACAGAAAGGTGAACACAAATTGATAATCTACAGGGACCTAGGGAGAAAGTGCAGTCCCCACACAGACAGACAGCTTTGCTTGGCTAGAAATCAGAGCTGAGCATTTGGAGCTGTGAGAAAAAGCCTTTTTAATTACAGCTGCAGCATTCATCATCATCATGATAATAATAATAATAAAAGCACATGGCATTCTTTAACCTGTTTAATTCAGTTCATGGTTCTAAGAAGCCAGATTCAGTTCTTACAGCTTTGGGATAAATGTATGCAATCCCAGGTAGTGGCAAACAGCACACATAATTGGACTTCTGTGCAACCTGTTTATGTGGTGGAGCTTCAAGGTAGGAAGCGGCCCCGTACAGGGGGGCTTTAATGCATAACAAATTATGATAATAATGATAAAAACAATGAATGTGCTGTGATAAACATATATGCATATATTGTAACCAACCAAGGCCCTTAACCTGCAATTGCTCCATCCTGGGTATGAAGTTAATCTGCATCCATCCCTGCATGTAGGCCCTCCAACCTGCCTGTTGGTGGCAGAATTGGCTCTCCAGCCACCATAAAAAAACCTCACACTGTTCCACTCCATCTGAAATAGTGTGGTGCTGAGGTATCACTCGGGTCCTAATCTGGATCCTGAGTTGGTTTGTCGTGTGGTGGGTGCGGCAATGCACTGTATCAGTGTGTGCTCCTAACCTCTCTCATCTGTAACATAAGTTTAATATGTCACTGTTCTCTGTACAAATATTTTATAAATCTACTTTTCTTTCCACTCACATGCACAGCTAATACAAAGCCAGATTTAGCACAGGGGCTCATCATTTAGAACTGCTAGGCAAAGCATAAGACAAGACAGATAAAGACAGCTGGGGAAACATGCACTATTTTTCATCTGTCAGAGTCAGCATGAAATTATATCCTGTTTGTGTTATTTGGAATTGTATTATTCACCTAAGTGGGGGCCTGCATATGAAGGAAGAGTATAAAGCCTTGTAACATTGCCCGGCACACCTTTGAAGCTAATGGACAGATGGGATATAATGTCATCTGATCCGGAAAATCCTTTTAACGCAGCGACAAAAATGGCAGACTCTATACATTGGGCACCCACTCCCGAAGGTCTTGTCATGGCTTCCTTCATCTGTTAAACCGTTATTAAAGAAAGCTATTTCTCCTGTGTGATTTGTTACCACCATATCACTAAGGGAGGGGTATTGCCTTTTTATATTATATCTATATAGTTTCGGGTTATGTAACATGCCACAATTACTAAAGAACTTATTCCAACAAGGGAGCTAGCACCCCCTGCTGGATACTCCATCTGTTTTCCGAAAAAGTTTTTTCTGTTTCAGTGTGGTGGCAGGGTGATCTTTGCCTTTCTTGGCATCATTAAGCATGGACAGGACATCAGTCCACTGTGGGGCATACGATTGCACATATCCAAAGGCACAGAGGAATAATTAAAAGTCATCAGTTAGCATACTGGAAACGTCTTTAGGATATGCGTGAAACCCAAGGATCTGACAGAAAATCAGCATGGACACAGAAGAAGGTGTGCACTATAGTGAATAGAATCAGCGCCTCTGCAACTGTGAGGCAACATCTAGGCACCGCAGGGTCTGACCACCCTTAATATTTTGATTGTATACTTGGCTGATGCCTTTATCTGAAGTGTATTATTGTGAAATTGTTTAAAGACTTTTTTTTTTTAAAGGTGGCACATAGGCAGCGTTAAGCGACTTGCTGAGGATCACACAGTGAGGCAGAGGCAGGAGCTCCACTGGCAGCCATTGTCTCAACCTCTCCACTACAGTGCTCTTTGGTTATTGAAGCACTAAATATCCCACATTGTTATATAGACTGGGGCATCTAGAAACAAAATGAAGGATGCTAAGTTTTCTGGACGGCCATGCTAGGTCTCAAAGGCATCATTTTAACTTGGGGTTTAATCAACTGCTTAAAGATATTGGACTTGGCCACACAGGAGACATGATGAGATTTGTAGTTTTAATGTGACTACACTGATTTTGGAGATGTTTTGCTTTCTCTTTTTCATTTACTACAAATCCTGTGCCTTGTGTTGCATATTTGTACTGCAGTGTGTTTAGATTTTTATACTGATTGTTACATTTTTCTTCTTAGAGGTATATGGCTTTGAACCATATGAAATGTTACTAGTGCTTATATTGATCAGCTTTTGGTTGTTAGATCATCAGGCCGTAAAGAAAGCAATAATAAGTTTTTAGAGTCTCAGGGCAGTAATAGATCTGGTGGTCTCACTGTTTGTAGTGGCGGCATGTGAGCTAAGAGGAACACTTGTGAAGGAAAGGTGGGCACACTTTCAGTGGCAGCTTTATGCCAATAGATATACAGCTTCAGTATTTAGACATGACTAAAATTTTATATAAAATGCATAGACAGATATAAATTCTTAAAACTTTGCACTAAAAACACTTGAATGGTTCATTTATGCTGGAATTAAAAAAATCCTTTTTCAGAAAAATCCTACCAAATAAAAAGTTGCTCGAGGGAAAACAGTTAAGGAATAGCATGACCCTTAATAAAAGACATTTAACAGGCTGCTTTTGCAAAGTGTTACTGGAACATTAAATTTAAATTAGTCCTTCAGTGTATAACCTTAGGGGCAGCATTGGGCTCTCAGCATTAAGCAGTTTTATTTATCTTTAACCCTATTTGATAATAAAATTGTCTGTGCTTTGTAGCAACGAGAACATTAAAAGTCCTCCAAAGGCCTGCCCTTCAAGATAAGCAACTTCCTAAGTAATTCCAATGAGTCGGTCATTCTGTTTTGACCATTTTTAGCACTTGTTTATTTCATAAAATAACACTCATGCTCATTCTCAAGCCTGTTTAATACAATTTAGAGTTTTAGAGTGCTAGAGCCCACCCTAGCAGCATTGGGGGCTACGTAGGAACTAATCATGGACAAGGGTGCCAGTCTAACACACACACATACACTAACACTTACACAAATCCATTTTAGGACCTCCAATTAACATGTCTTTGATATGCAGAAGGAACGTTATAAAATATTATATTTAATTGTGTTTTATTTTATATAGGAAGCTAAAGTGGTAAATGTGCCTGAATGTGTGTGCAGAGTTTGTGTGCTCTGTGATGGGCTGCTGTTCCAACTAGGGTGTGTCTCTGACATATGACTGACGCTACTAGGATGGGCTACAGCTCTTCTTCTCCCTAACCTGGATCAAGTGGACTTGATAATGGAGGAATATGACCAGGTTTGTGGTGTCCTTTGTCACCTGTTCAGTTTGTCTCTAAGGCTTCAGAGAATGCCACTGCTGTGGAAAACAACCTGTATTGTTCCTATTCCAAAGAAGGCAGGTGCTTCTTCAGCTAATGACTACAGACCAGTGGCATTTACATCTCACATCATGAAGATCTTTGAGAGGCTGGTCCTGGACTATATGAGCGCTACACCTCCTGGTAACCCACTGCAGTTTGCCTATGTGTTGGATGCAATTATCAATCTGCTCCACAAGGCTTATTCTCATCTGAGCAAAGCTGGCAGCACTGTGGGGATTATGTGTTTCGATTTCTCCAGTGCCTACCATCCAGTTATCCCTGTTAAGGAGTAAGCTCAGAGATAAGCAGGTGGATGAGTCTATGGTGTCCTGGAAAATGGACAGTCTGCTTGGCAGACCACAGTTTGTGAGACTCGAGGACTGTGTTTCTGATATCTATCTATCTATTGTGACAAGGAACACACTCCAGACATTATAAAGGTTTGGGGCAGCCACCCGTATATTATATCGTGACTGCAAACGTTTGAAAATAATTGAACAGAGATGTTCACAAGACTGAGTCCAAAACAGAACTACCAGACTGGAGGTAAGAAAGTGACATCATCAGGGCTGGAACCGAAAATGTCATCATTGTGACCGAAAGTGACATCATCAAAGGCGCCAGAACCGGAAATAACGTCATCAAAGGCACCGGAACCTGGTGGGATTTCCTAGAAACAATCTACAAGGAACTGAGAAAGACAGTCAGCACACCCTGCCGCCCCCTGCTCTGATATGGTATTACCATTACTCAAGCCCTTTAGCTGCCTCCTACACGCACGTGTGTGACACTATCTATCTATCTATCTATCTATCTATCTATCTATCTATCTATCTA